>OOIL02001340.1:849164-910060 GCA_900332095.2 Cuscuta campestris
GTTCTGAACCTCTACAGACGGTTCACCACATGGACCGTTCCCCACCCCACGGTCGACCGCCCTCCCAACCCCTCTCTGAATCTCTACAAACGGTCGATACCATCACCCGCTCACCCCCACACGGTCGACCGTCGACAGAACTGCTCACCACAACAAATGCCCATCCCATGCAAACCTGTGTCAAATCAGGCATTTTCAAGCCTAAAACCTATACTGCTACCACCATTGATACCTCTCCTCCTACCTCTGAACCTCACACCTATCACCAAGCCTCCAAGAATAGCTATTGGTGTCATGCCATGGATGAGGAATTTGCAGCTCTGAATGAACAGCGCACATGGGATTTGGTGCCCCTACTCAAGGGCCGAGATCCTATTGGTTGCAAGTGGGTGTATCGCATAAAACGGAATCCGGATGGCTCCGTCTCTCGGTACAAGGCTCGTCTAGTGGCCAAAGGGTACCATCAAGAGTATGGCATTGATTATAAAGAGACGTTCAACCCGGTTGTCAAGCAACAAACCATCCATCTGGTACTCACTCTTGCTCTACACTATGATTGGCTTCTTCACCAGCTTGATATTACCAATGCCTTTCTCCATGGTACACTCGATGAGGATATTTATATGTCTCAACCACCGGGCTACGTCAATCTAAATAGGCCTGAGTTTGTTTGCAAGCTACGCAAATCTCTGTATGGCCTTAAACAGGCTCCTCGTGCTTGGTACACCTACTTTTTTGCAGGGACTTGGCTTCCAGTGCTGTCGTCATGACACCAGTCTGTTCACTTTTCACAGCTCCCGCGGCATGGTCATTGTTCTCCTATATGTTGATGACATCATCTCTGCTGTCATTCAGGCTATGCATAAAAAATTTTCGCCTCAAATACTTGGGTCCGCTGGATTTCTTTCTTGGCATTGAGGTTCGTCGCTCTGCGGATACTATCTTGCTTCATCAGACAAAATACATCTTTCATCTTCTTCAACGGGCTGGCATGACTGATTGCAAACCCACTGTCACTCCGATGGCGGCGCGGCTAACCCACGAGATCTCGTCCACCTTCTCCGACCCAACATTGTTCCGTAGCCTTGTGGGTGGTCTACACTATCTTGCGGTAACTCGCCCTGATATTCAGTATGCTGTGAATCGAGTTTCTCAGACCATACATAATCCTACAGAGAAGGATTACTTGGCTCTCAAACGTATTCTTCACTACTTGAAGGGTACTTCTTCTCATGGCCTTCTGTTCAGAAAAGGCTCTCTTGATCTTGCTGTTTATTCGGACTCTGACTGGGCTAATGACAAAGATGATCGTCGTTCCACCACTGGGCATCTTCTTATGCTGGGGCCGAATCTTATCTCATGGTGCACAAAAAAACAGATTCGCGTCTCGCGCTCCTCCACCGAAGCTGAGTATCGCGCTATGGCCGCTGGGGTGGCAGAGGCGATGTGGCTTCGTTATATTATGGATGCTCTGCATGTTCTGCCTACGAAACCTAAGATTTATTGTGATAATGAGTCCACAATCTGTGTCACCAAGAATCCCGTTCTCCATGATCGCATGAAGCATGTTGGCTCTGACTGTCACTTTGTTCGAGACGAGGTTATGGCTAGCACTATGACTACACATCATGTTCCTTCTTCTGAGCAGCTTGCTGACATCCTAACAAAACCGCTTCCTCCGACTCCGTTCCATTATTTGTGTTCCAAGCTGCCCCTCGTATCCTTTGATCAGCTTGCGGGGGGATAATAGGAAGACTCCTAATATTATTTTATTTAGTTTCCTTATTCTTGTATTACCATAATTACTTTATTCCTTTCCTACTAGGAATAAGACTCTCTCTTGTAATCCCTATATATAGAGACATTGTAACACCCCAACCCGCGTAACCCGAACCAACGGGTTTGCGAATCGGGTTGTCACTACGTTGGTATTCGCATGCACAATTTATTTAAAACCATTTTTTAATAATTAAAAAAAAACACCACTCACAATAATTTAAGTTTAACCCAAAAGTTCATCAGAGTACGAAAATAAATCCAAACCTTGCGGAAGCTTAACAGCAACATAACATTCCAAAAGTCCAAATAATTAAATATTGAAATTCAAGGGTTCAGTAAACACTTAAGTCATCCACATCACGCCGCATCACTGCCTCTGGGTTGCTCATCTAGTCCTGGGTTCCTACCTGCGTGCAGTCAAACAACAACGACTACACGCTCAGTGAAACGCTGAGTGAAAATATACCTAACATTAACTCACAGAATAGCACCACATTAACATACAATCAACAAGAACATGTGATCACGGAGGAAAATAGCTTAAATAAACATATTTATATTAACACCTTCCATTTGAACTTCATGTCCTTATTTTATTCCACATCAACTACTTTGAGTCATGGCACCCCAAGCGATGCTATAAAAGAGTCAGCTCAGAAACCCAAAGGAGATTCACTTTGGGCGGGTTGAAGCCCTGTCCGATGCCAGGACAGGTCGCGGACTTCCGTACGTACGTTTTTAACCCAAGACCACCGGGTGTGCGACGACGCCCCGCAATGGCCAATTTCCTAACCATATCCTATTGGTGATTCAATCAGTCAATCCAATTCAGGTCTGCCTAATTATACTAGGTGGCCTATTTCCCATATATTATTCATAATCCACAATTTTCATCAATAAGATCAATTTAATTTAACTCTTAGTTCACAATTCACAACAAATCACGTAGCGGCCTATCCAGGCCAAAGACCCACGATTACCGTCATGCATAATCAAACAAACTAAAATTACAATTAACCCAACTTACCTGCGCGGAATCGAGCCCAAGGAATCAATCCTCAAGCACGCTGGCCCCGCCGGAGCAGTCCCCATTGTCACCAGACCAACCCCGGCACTACCGCCGGTAGCCGACCCGGCTGCCCGAGCCCGTAGCCCGACCAAAAAGCCCTATTGGGTGATTCACAGCAACCCGAACAATCCCAAACAGCCCCAATTGCGTCAATTTGAGTCCAAACAGACCCGATTACACCCAATTGCACCCGAACGGACCTGATTGAACCCAACTAGACCCAAATTGAATCCAATGGGAACTAATTGGACCCAATTGGATCCCACGCAGCCAACCCAAGCCACTGTCGGAGCCCTGACCGACCTGCCGACGTCCGCCGCCGGCGTCTCACCGGAATCCGGCGGTGTTCAACCCCCAATTTCTTCAAACCCAACCAAATTCATCAATTAACAATCAAATTCACAATCAATTACTAAATTATACGTTAAGGAAGTTCTAATCTACGAATTAACGCTAACGGAAGGTATAGAAACAACAAATCACCTCAAAATTGACGAAATTGAAGGCTAGGGTTGAGGGAAGAACCACCGCTGCAAACTTGGTTCCCGCAGGTCTGGTGCACGCGATGAAGGAGACGGCGACGACCGGCGATAGGTACGACGGCGTCTGTGCCCGGTGATGGCAGCGGCGTCTCTGCTCGGCGATGCGCGGACGGAACGGCAACGGAGAGAGAGAGACGGCGGCGACTGGCGGCGTCGGCTTCCTGGCCTGCGTCTCTGGTCGACGGTACAGTGACGGAATACGGCAGGCAGAGGTGGGAGAGGGTCGTGCGTTACAAAAAGGGAGATGCTAGGGTGTGTACCCCATTTGTACACCACCCCTTCCATAACCATTCATTTATTTTTTATTTTTATTTACTTAATTTTTTTTAAATTTCTTGCCTATTTAAGTGGTGATGGAGGGGATGGGGGACAAATGGGGTACACCTTGGTGTACCCCTAGCATTTTCCTTACAAAAATGGAGTTTCGTAACCTCCATAGGCGTTTATTACGGAGTATATAATTAAATATATTTAGAGTCCACTTTACATTATTTAACCAATTAGGATAACTTAACCCTAATTACCTGATTCGTCAATCCTATCTTGGGCCCAATAGGTCTGATTCATGATCCGTTGGCGCAATCGGGTTCAGAACAGCGAGCTCTACAACATAGGATAAACCCCCCCCCCCCCCCAATTAATTAAGGCAAGTTTGAAAATAATCCTCATGTTGACCGACCCAATAATTAATTAATTTTTTAAATTAAATAAAATAGTAAGCCGGGTTTCGGGGCGTTACAAACATATATCTCAATATTCAATAAGACAAATTATTATCAAATTGTATCACAAACGATAAAATGTTTGATAGTAGCACTCCACACTTTTTCTTTTTTAAAAAATTGACAATATAACCCTTTTAACCAAATTTCGAGAACATTGAAATTGCCCTTCTACTATATTTTTTCGACTTTTTTAAAAAAAAAAGAAAAGAAAAAAACAAAAGAGACTATTGGCTAATCCATTCTAGCCTCACTTTCTTATTTCACCAATTTAATTCTTTCATTCTACATAGTTATGTTACTAGTATTTACTCCGTATAAAATAAGATTATACAGTATGTTTTTTAAAACAAAGATTTATGTATTAAAAAAATTAAATAAAAATTCACCACTTTTTCTTTTTATTAATCTTCCTATATACAATGGTAAGAGGAGCTTATGAACAGTGTTCCCGCCATTTTCTCCTCCATCACTTGGGCCGGACTGGGCTGATGTTAATGGGCCAATTTTTCTGGTCTTCTTTTGGGCATGCGGCTGACAATTTATGGGGTTGCGGTGCATCTTTATGGGGCTGCGGTATACAGCTGGCGTGGTGTTGGACTCAATGCAATTACTTTATGTCTATTCAATTTAGTTTTTCCATAAAGTTGCATTGGGAAACAAAAATTTAGTGGTTCCATAAAGTTATTTTTAGTTGTTCCATAAAGTTATTTTTAGTGATTCCATAAACTTGCTTTGGGAAAAAAAATTGAGTGGCTCCATAAAGTAGATGAAAAAGTAACTTTGTGTCAAATCTAACATTATATCTCATACCAATCTCACAAATCCTGATAGTATATATAATAGGCCATTCTCTGATTCACCAACACCACAACTCCTCATATTCCCACTTTTCTATTTCTCATTCAATCTTTCTATTTCTCATTGAGCATCTAGCTCTCCACAACAATGGTGTTTCTTCTTTAGACACATACTCCGATGTTGGGACCTGTATTACGTTAATACGGAGTAATAATTATATATATAATATAATATATAAAATAAGTATATGTATATTAATTCTCTTGAACAACAAGGCGAGTGATATATATATATATATATATAAAATTTAATAAGAACACACATTATTTGGGTTTTCTTATTAAAGAACTTAAAACATTTTTTTTCATTTGAAAAAATGTAGATTTTTTCATAGTAATCTAACAGTACACAAAATAAGTATATACATATATATATATATATATATATATACACATATATGTATGTATATATGTGTGTGTGTGCACGTGTATATATATAATTCTGAAAATTTTATATATATATATATATATATATATATATATATATATATATATATATATATATATATATATATATAATCCATTCCATATTATTTCCAGAAAAAATACTCATTGGGCAATGGTGTATGTGTATGTATGTATGTATGTATGTGTGTGTGTTTGTATAAACATCGGATTAAAACGATTAAAAAAAATAAACATGGGGAGCATGATAGGCAGTTGGGTCTAATGCAGTCAAGAAATATTAATTCCAAATAAATTGTGTAAATTAGAATGAGAAAAAAATATAAGAAAACAAGTGGAAATTAAATAAATAAACCCAGTGACAAATCGATGAGCACAAGATGGAAAATTCAATAAACACTTCAACCACACATTTCCACTATATACTTATGTGACTTTACTCCTATCTCTTCACTTTTTATTCTATTTTTATTCCAAAATAAATTTTTTTAAATCTGTTTTATCAAATATAGTTAATATATATCAGATTTTTTATTATTAATTTTCAAAAAAAAAATAATATAATCGGATCTTTAAACAACAAATTATGATACACACACACACACACAAAATCGGATCCTTGATTATTAGTTTTCAAAAAAAACGAGTTAAGTGAGAAAGAAAGAATTTGTAAAAAGATATGAGAGAAAGATCCATAGAAATAAAAATCTTACATCCATAAACGAAGATCTATTGAAAATCATCTTGGCTTTCCGGGAGCGTAGACACAGAGGGGGAGAGACCGAGACAGAGAGGGAGTGACGGTGAGGGAGAGACCGAGACAGCGACGGCTTTCCGGCGGCGTAGAGATAGAGATGGAGAGACCGAGACAAGCGAGAGGCGGAAATGGAGTGAGCGAGAGAGATCCAGTTTGGGTAGGTTAGAATATACTCCGTATTTAGGTTTTATTACTGGGCTGGGTTGAAGGGTAGTAGTGGGCTGGATTTATACAATTGGGCTGAGGATTAGTTTAAAATAATTTTTTTGTAAGGGTCTTAATAAATGGGCTGATGGGTTTGAGTATATTTAATTCCGACCCAATTTAACTCGGGTTTGAGTTTAATTTTGACGGGTCAATTTTGAATATTTAATTTTTCAATTCAGATTCAATTTAGAATTTAATCGGGTTGGTTGCGGTCAAATAGGACCATTTTTTTGTTATTTTATTTAACATGTTTAAAAACTTATATTAATAAAATTCTAAATGAGCTTAATTCAAACAAAAAATATTTTAACAATCATTATGTTCTTAATTGAATATTTCACTATGCTGCTTTTAAGCGTGAATGTTAGCTTTTTTTGTAAGGTACAAAGAATGTTGGAAAGTATTACGGAGTATATATGTAATGTATCTCGCATGCTCTTTAATGAATTTTTAGAATGTTAACTATTTGTATGCCTATTATGATTATAATGAATGTTAATTTTTTGTTATGAAATTCCAAATTTAGAAAGATAAATATTAGTAATTTATCATTCTCTACGCTTACAAGAAATGGATAACATATTTGATTTTATTGTTAACTTTTTAAGTAAAACATCATAATCCTTTTGTCCCATTTTAAATTGCTTCTTTTTTTTTGTTCGTCTCAAAATAAATTGTTTATTTTCTTAAAATAATAAACTTTTAAGGGTAAAATATTCTAAATTTAAAACGATAAATATTAACAATATATCATTTTCTACACATGTAGTTTATAAAGAAGTATTCCAAAACTTTCAACACTTCATATCCACTTTGGTTATTATTGTATAGAATTTCCTTTTTGGGGGAATTATATTAAATTATATACTTTTTCAAATTTTGTAACATTTTCCATTATTCCAAACATTCACTAATTATATATAAATTAATCGCCCGTGCATCGCACGGGTACGAGTCTAGTTTTAAAAAACAAAGACTTGTGTAAATGTCAACAAATGTCCGCCATTATTGAAACTACAGCTTTTAATTTAATTTTCTAATACATACTATATAGCATAAGTTAATATAAATATTTCTTAATTACTAGATATATAATTCAAAATATTATAACTTTATTTATTATATACTCCGTATATATTAAAAGCTGTAGTTTTAATAATGATACCCGTTTATCGACATTTATATAATTCTGTACTTTTTTAAAATCATAAAATGTAAAAATGTTGAGTAGTTTAAAAAATATATAAAGTTTATAAATTTTTTAAAGAGTGAATTTCCAAAATGTTCTTTTCCCATATATAAGACATTTTTTTAAATTGATCCTCAATAAATAATAATTACTTATATGGTAGTATTTCATAATTGAGAAATTTTCTTTTCAACAGTACGGTCCTTAATAAACAATAGTTACCTACATGGTACTTTAAAATTATAATTTTTTTCATGATAATAGTCTAATAGTTGGAGTGATATTATAATTATAAATCATGATGGGTGATTTGCTAGAATATTCAATTTGAAAATACTATTTTAAGAAATTCATCACAATTTTATGATAAAAAATACCAATATACACTAAACTTAATTATAATTTGAGGGACATTTTTACAAAGGACTATCAAAAAATATCTCAATTATAAATTATCATGTGGTAATTATTGTTTATTGAAAACTAATTTGGGAAAACAACCTATTATAAAGAATCATTTTAGGAGTTTATTCAAAAAAAAACATATAGTCTTTGTTTTCAAATACTAATATAATAATTCTATAGACAGACAATTAAAATGGTGAAATATTTTTTGGTATAATATTTAAAAAGTAAGAGGGTTGAATGGATAAATAAAGCTATGATACATTTATTTTAGAAGAGCAATTTTGTCCTTTATACTTTCTAATAAGAATGTGGAGTGAGGTCGAGGCCTCCGCTCCCAATCAGAGAAGAGTTGAGGAGATGAGGATGATTTACGGTGGCAACATCGGGGGTGACTCGATCGAGCAGAGGAAGAAGTAGGTCCATGCAGCCTGAGACATGAGGCTATCATGTTCGGCTCGAAGGATCTGCCTCAGATCCCCTCCCCTCATCAGGACACGTTCTGTGGTCAAGTGCACGATTGACGATGTCCAGATACATGGTTCATATGTTGACACCGGCAGCTCTGCTAGCATCATGTACAATAAGACATTTGAGGAGTTAGGTCTGAAGAAAGAATCCTTGAAGAGGATTCGAACCTCTCTATTTGGGTTCACGGGCGACATCGTTGACGCCGAGGGACTCGTCGAGGTAATGGTCACCTTCGGCGACAGACACAGAAAGACCATCCCCATTGAGTTCATGGTCGTATGACTCACAGGGGCAACAACTTAATCATTGGCCGATTAGGATTGAAGGATCTCGATGCGAACGATCGTATCTTCAAGTACATGTGCATGAAGTTTCTCACATACTCAGGGATCGGGGTTTGCAAAGGAAACCAGAGGTTAGCTAAGTAGTGCTACGAGAAGCAGACCAAGAAGGTAGATGCCCAAGATCTGAAGATCAACACCATCACAATGCAGCTTCTGAAGGATGGCCCTAGGATGGCCCAGGGTGGACAGAGAAGAAGATCAAGCTCAGAGTCAATATGGGCGCGGACCTTCGAGCAAGAATCGTTCAAGTCCTGAGGGACAAATTCGTTGTCTTTGCATGGGGCGTTGAAGACATGTTAGGGGTGGACAGGAAACAATGGATAGTGAGTGAAGGGGTGGACACGAAACAGTGAATAGTGAGTGAAGAAGGAAAAAAAAGAAAGGAGAAAGGAGGGAAAGAGGTATTTGTGTCTTATTAATATTAAGTCTTATTTGAGAAGGAAAACTATACAGGTCTTGTTTAGAAATATAAAAGAGCTATGTTTCGGTCCTACTTTGGAAATTCTCCCAAATGAAAAAATTTTACTCCCTCCATCCCAATTTAACTATAATTATTTTACATTTTAATTTAGGAAATCAAACATTGTAATTAATTTTTCTGTTGATCAAATATTGTAATCTATTTTAGTCTTATTAATTAATTTAGGAAATTGTACTCCCTCCGTCCTAATTTAACTATAATTATTTTACATTTTAACTTAAGAAGATTCCGACGGCCGGCGATCAATGAAGGGAGGAAACAGTGGACCGTGAGTGAAGAAAAAAAAAAGAAGGGAGAAAAGATGGAAATGTGTATTTGTGTCTTATTAATTAATTAAGTCTTATTTGCTGAAGGAAAGCTATATACTCCGTAAGTCTTAGAGCACTGGTAATGGGCTTCACGCCCGCCGGCATGATGGGGCGTTTAACGCCCCAGCGGCGTTAAACACCGCCCCCCTCCGGGCGTGATCGGGCGTGATCGGCCCTGCGTCAAAGGAATGACGCGGCGTCATTCCATTCCCCTCCCCCTCCCTAACGGCTTTATAGCCGTTGCACCCCATTTCAAAAAAAAAAAAATCTTATAAATTCAAACCCCCCCCCTCCCAATCTCTCACATCTTCTCCATCTTCAATCTCTTCTTCTTCTCAAATTTTAAATTTGAAATTACCCCCTCCCAATTTTCAACATGAATCCTTACGGCTCCGGCTTCTTTCCCGACAATCTCACGCCCGTCGACGCCGCGATGTGGTATTACCAAGAGTTGGGCGATCGACCGCCGATGTACGAGACCCAACAATCGGGGTACGTCGACCGAGATTCGGTTCCGGAGACTCAACCGGAACCGTCCGGATCGGAAAAAAGTACACGTCGGAGGAGCCACAAAGCCAAAAGCACGTTGACCGAGGCGGCACAGTCAATCCAAAAGTGGATGCCGGAGGAGGAGTGCATATTGGCGTCGGCTTGGGTTGACGTCTCCGAACATCCTATCATTGGTAAAAAATTTATTTTTTCAAATATATTTATATTTTTATTTATATATATTATATTTAATGGTGTCTAAAAAAATTGTGTAATACATTTTTAAAGGTACGGAGCAAACGAAGGATGCGATGTGGGATCGTATCGAGGAGAAGTTCTTCACGGCGATGAAGAAGGACGGCTCCTACCGAACCCGGGACCAACTCACTTCCAAATGGAGCCACATCAACAAAAAAGTCTGAAAGTTTATGGGAGTTTATGAGGAATGCTCCCGGTTCCGGAGGAGCGGCACGAACGACGCTGATGTTCTCCGGCTTGCCACGACCCGGTATCAAGACGACGGGAACCAAGGCAAGGTGCCTATCGATCTTTGGAGGATTTTGAGTCGTTCCCCGAAGTGGCAACAACTCAACAATCCCGACGGCGGATCGTTCCGGAAAAGATCCACCGTCGACGCCGAGGTTGAGGTCAACGAGACTATCGGTTCTACCGATCAAATCCCTCCCTTCAACGTTGCGGATTCCGATGACGAGGACCCAATTCCGAGGCCGATCGGAAGAAAGAAGGCAAAATCCATTGCCTCTGGTTCGGGAGGGTCCGCCTCTGTTTCCGCTTCTCCCCGCGACGAAATCGGCTGGGCAATGATTGAACAACTTCGGGCGTTCAATCTCCAAGAACAAGAGAGGTTGAAGCTAAAGGAGAAGGAGTTGAAGCTAAAGGAGCAGGAGGCCGAGATGAAAGTCATGCAAACCGACCCCGGGACGTTGTCGGAGTTTGGACGAATGATCTATGAGCAAAGAATGAGAGAGATCAAGGAGAAATATAATTTACCTTAGTTTTTTATTAATGTATATTTTTTTAAATTATTGTCGCTTTTTTTTATTTAATTAATGTATTTTTTTATTATTCGTGTTTCAATTTAATTAAATAATAAATTAATTACATTTTATTAATTTAATTTTAGAAGATGTATATTTAAAAATGTAAAAAATGAAGGTTTGAAGCCCCGGGGCTTCAAAACCATTTCCAGTGAATTTTGGGTGTAAGTTAAAGTTGACGGGGCAGAGAGAGAAAGTTTAAAGCCCCGGTTTGAAGCCCCAGGGCTTCATGACCATTACCAGTGCTCTTACTGTATTTAGGAATGGACCTATGTTTTGGTCCTAGTTGGAGAATGCTCCCAAATATGAACTATAATTATCTTACTCTGTGCATTTTAATTTATATGAAAATTTGAACTCTCGCCGTCCCAATTTAAACTACTTAATTCGTCGAATCATATTATATGAAAAACAGGATTGAATTAAAAAATAAAAATTGCATACTTAAAGAATACATCAAAAAACATACAAAATTAATAGTGACATGATTATACTATTCTATCAAATGATCACCAAAAATAAGGAAATAAATTAAATAAAGTATGACTACATGATAGTAAATAAGTAATTTAATTTTGGGGCTGATGGAGTATATAATTAAATAAATAAATTTTATTCAAGTACATTGCAAAATGAAATCAAAATAAATTCTATAAAAGATAGCTTGTATTACTCCCTCCGTCTCCCAATATTTGTCTAGTTTTGAATTTTGGAACTGTTCATCTAAGTATTTTGACTCATCAAATTGTCTCAATGTGTAAGCTTAAATATCGTCATGTGTGATCTTGTTTAATTTGTCTTAACATATAGATTATTAATATATAATTTCTATAATTTTCTAATATACAAATTACAAGATAAAATGGATTAAAGAAGTGCATTGAATGGTGTGTAAAAATGAAAGTGGACAAATACTGGGGGACGGAGGGAGTATTATTTATTTTATAAAAAAGAATTGATGAAAATAATGACTAATTAGGATTCCATGAGTCATAGAGAACTTTTGTGTAGGTTTCACGTTAGCCTATGTTAGCCTTTACCTCACGTTAGCTGCCGCTCCCCTTTTGTGTAGGTTTAAGAAAAAACTAGATTTTAACCCGTGCGATGCACGGTAAGAATATTACTTTGTATAATACGGAGTATAAGTTATGTAAAATATAAATAATACCAAGTACAACATTACGAATTTCAAGATATATAACTCTGCCTTAATATTGATTCTTAAAATATTTTTCATCGAATAGCAGTGCTTGATACAAATAAAATAAGAAAGAGTAACAAATTCTAAAAAACTTCTTTATTCACAAAAATTCTAAGTGTGGCCCAATCCAGCTCTAAGTTACCCGTCATTTAAACTTTACTTTTGCGTGCAACATGCACAACAAAACTTATTTTATTACTCCGTATGGGAGAACAAAGAGAGTAAGTAGTAAATCACCAGGACATCTTCTTCATACCTGTAAATAATTTGGCCTCATCATCCCCAACATCCATAAAAGTGTCTACTTACAACACTATGATACCCTTAATTTAGAAAGAGACTCAAAACCTTTTCACATTAAGGATAATGGCATGCTCATTTGAATTTCTCATGAAAAAGTACAACCAATCCTCGCTTCCTGGTGAAATCCACGCCTTGTTTATTGATTTTTTTGTTGATGAAACTCAAGCCTTATTACTAACATAAATGAGTACATTCTTGATAAAAAAATTATCCTTGTATATTTTTCTCTACAAAAAATATTAAAAAGTGAGTTAGATTTTTAATTACCAAGAAAAAAATGAAATTGATTTCATGATGAGCACGGGCTACATATAAAAATGCAACATTAACCTAAAAAGACCAATTCAAACATTAAACCTACAAATATCAATCATGGAAAGTGTTCGTGAGTAGTACATGCTCCAAGAGCAAAGTAAAAACATTTAATCTTCAAATTTGTGAGTTAGAGTGCGTATAATTACCACCACTAAACCATTTTTTGTTGATAGAAAATAAATGAATCCCATTTGAATTTAACTTAAATCCCAACTTTTCGTTTAACAAAGAGAATAACAAAATATAACTACAAGTTTATAACAACAAAAATTACAACACAAAATAGGGTTGGAGTATAAACTTTAAGTAGGATCTACTTTGGTGTCAAAAATTTGTGAGAGACCTATTCATTCACTTCTAAAGCTCTAAACCAAAAATAAGCTACAAATTACCTTTATGGGAAGAAGAAGATGATATAGAAATCGAAAGCATGCATAAATTTCAGTGGGATTGTTTGATTTTTGAACAGATTTGAAAATGGAGTAGAGACGATAGAGTGAAAGTACGGTTGGTGATAAAGGGATCAAGAGTAAAATACTAAAATATTAACATTTTAGACTATCCAATTAAATGTAAATATGAATGTTGAAGAAAATATTTATATTATATGAACAAAATACACCAACCAAGCATCATCAATTACCTGCCAGGAAGATCAGAATCTGAACATTTGCTTCCCCCAAAGCACAATGACTTTCTTTTATTTGTTATTGTAACTCTCCTGCCAAATGTGTAATCTTCTTCATCTCTGCAATGCTTAAATAAACTAATTCTCCAATGTTGCAAAGTCGGTTGACTTTTGTGTGTTCAATGGATGCACTTTGAAGTTTAATTTTTACTTCGTCATCTTGTTTTACCAAATTTGGATCATGTTTGTCATGTCTTTTAAGTCTCAATGGTTACATCCATCAGAGAGATATACATATGAGGGCATGTATAGTTAAAGAAATTAAATAAGAATATGTAAGCAAGTACATAGTTTCCTCATCTGTTAATAACAAAATCTACCTTATGTTCCTTCAAAAATGATTGAATCAGACCCTTTAAACATCACTCATTTGGCAAAAATAAAGCATCACCTGCAATATAGGTAATGAATATCTAAGAAGAACTAAGATGGTTCCATACAATACTAAATAAAACAAATCTAAGATGTATGTCATGAAGTCCACATCCCACTTAAAATGCATATATCAATTGCAGGGAAAATAGTCTGAAACATAATAGCCGTGAGTTTCAAAACACAAAGGAATAGTCGTGAGTTTCAAACCTAAGTATTATTATAACAAAACACAAAGAAAAAAAATGATTAGGACACAATAGCATATCACTCATCTGAACTGGACTTTGAAATCAGCTCCCAGTATTTGAAATCGGCAACATCAATCCGTTTTAGAGTAGTAGTGTTTTTCCAGATATTCCATATCTGAAGATATCAATTCTGAATCTCTGTTTATATTCACCAAACACATTTTTTTAGATTTGAAATTTAATATATCAAAATTCATATTTGTTTTCTTCCCTAACCTGTGATGCCGTCCTTCCTGTTTGCATCGTTACCCCTTTATCATTGTCCTCTTCCTTCAGGCGGTAGCGATCTGGCCTAGGCTTGGAGCATGATGAGGATCGGAAGAAAATTCTTGTTGTGCGTTGCACGGCTAAGAGCGAGGTATCCAGTTTACACATGCTTCAACCTTATCTAGACATAGAGGAAATTGGTGGCGAGATTCTAGTGTCTACAGATCGTGTTCTAGAGGTCGTGCTTGAACAGTTGATACAACATTTGAGCGGGATATTTTTCCTGCTACTGTTGTAAATAGAAGGATAGTAAAGAAGTGTTTTTTGAAAAAGTAAAGAAGTGTTTTTTGAAAAAGTAAAGAAGTGTTTAAGATAGATGAAAATGACATACACTAAACAGATAAAGAGCATGACGGGCTGCGATAGTTTTCTTGTTCAGCCTAACTTGTTGGAGTTCCGTTCACAGACTCACTAAAACATTTCATAGAACACGTGGTGACAACTCTTTACCCGTGCAAATCTACAAACTTAAAAGGGACGGGATCTTCCTAGACCTTGAAGAACATTTGCAGAAGATTTACAACAACACAATACAACTAAAATGAAGTAGAAAAAAAGTTGAAAACACGCTACAGCCTGGACCTATGTGCGGATAACTTCTGCAATACTGGGGTGAGAATTTCTCTTCCAACTCTACAAATTGAGTCATGAAATTTTAGAGGATACCTGGGATTCTGGGAAGACGATCAAAAGCACAAATCGACCCAGCACTATCCTCGCCTGAAACCATGGCCATTCGTCCTACCCTCCTGTGCCGAACGTCGCCTCCATGAAAATAAAAAACTGCAAATACTACTATAGATGTAAAGAAACTAGATTTTACCCGTGCGATGCACGGTCAGAATAATATAATAATAAATCACTTTATTTTTGTAAAGAATAAATGTTTTAAATCGAGTTATTGTGGTGAAAAATACAATTTAATATATATCACACCCGAATACTGCATTTATCGAACAACAATGCACTTTATAGTTTTAGATTAAATAAGAGTGCATTACACATAAATAAATTAAACATATAAGAATGCATTATAAATTCTGGAAGACTTCTTTATATACAACATTTGAAGTGTAGTCCAAAGGATTGTTTTCTTCATCACAGCATAGGATCTTTAGTCCTTCACGATTCGTCACACGGGAGAGAGCAACATATAGCTGGCCGTGACTGAAGACTGGTTTTTTAAGTAGTAGCCCAACATGCGATAATGATTGACCTTGACTTTTGTTAATGGTCATTGCATAAGAAGTCATGACAGGAAATTGCTTCCTTTGGAACTTGAAAGGAATCCTTTTATCCGAAGGAGTCAATGAAAGTCTTGGGATAACAACTTCATGGCCGTCATTTTTTCCTCCCATGACTTTTCCTTGAATTAGATGCTTCCCCAATTTTGTCACTATTAATCTTGTGCCATTGCACATGCCCATAGATTGATCAATGTTTCTAAGAAGCATGATTGGGGTACCGACCTTCAACGTAAGCACATGGTTTGGAACACCTGAAGCTCGAATGCCATTTAAAAATTCGGGTGAATGCAAATCAGATAAAACATCCACGTTTGAGTCTGACTTACAAATGCTATCCGAGCTTAAGTACGTTTTGGACTCCTCCTTCACATTCTTTGATGTCATGTAATCATTAACAACATCTACCACATCTAATGTTGGCGCTAGAATGGCTCTATGTTGCAAGTACGATGGGTCGTTTGCGATGATGTTAAAATCTGGGTATGTTGATTGCACAATTGCCTCGATGGGATCATTGGAGTATTTCAAAATAATATCATCAGGAAGAACAATTTTTGCACACCCATCTTTTTCATCGCCTACATTCCCATCACTAATATTAGCAATCCATTCTGCGAATTCAACCAAAGTATGATAGTTTTCTGCGTGCACCATAGATTGCAATCTCATATTTTCTGTTAAATGCAGAACTATACAATGATCCCAAAGGTATGATGAATTGATTGTTGCACTAACAATATCATGTCTGGTTCCCTTGGGAATTACTGGTAAGATTTGACGAAAATCACCGCCAAAAACAATTGTTTTCCCCCCAAAAGGTTTATTTCCATTTGAAGGATTAATCGAACTCATTATGTCCTGCAAGCTTCTGTCCAATGCTTCAAAGCAGTGTTTATGTGTCATTGGTGCTTCATCCCAAATGATAAGTTTGGCGCGAATTAATAATTCAGCCAACGAAGTACCTTGCTTGATGTTGCAGGTGAAACTCTCGTCTGGATGTAGTGGGATAGCAAAACGTGAATGTGCAGTTCTTCCTCCCGGCAACAATAACGATGCAATACCACTCGATGCAACATTCAACACTATTTCTCCTTTTGAGCGGTAAAACGATGATAAAGTTTTCCAAACGAATGTTTTCCCAGTTCCTCCATAGCCGTATAGGAAGAAAACTTTCCCGTCTCCATTGTCCACCGATTCAGAGATATTATCATATGCTGCACGTTGTTCCACATTCAACTTCAGCAACAAACTTAGGTGTTCGTGACTTAAAGCGATGCGGTCATATTGCAATTCATCATAAATCATTCTATTCCGCTCGACACATATATTCTCCAAATTTGGATATGGCATTCCAACATATTCATGCAAGCTCTTGCCACGTACTCTCAACAATGTCTCGATTTCGATCAAGGCATAGTTTCGTAATTCATCTTCGCTCAGTACCAAATCTAAAAATAAAAAATAAGCTAGAATTACAAATTTCATAGTATAATAGATATATAAGTGATTTGCTGTATATCGAGAAATAAAATCTTATTTCACCTGGATGGTTAAGTAGTCGTCGTTGACGAAATAAGATATCATCGGCCATGCACTCCCAGCATTCTTCCCATACATACTTAGGCCTAGACATTGACTCATTTGTAAGCAAGGTTACAAACAAACATCTCAATTGTCCTGCCGATGCCCAATGGCTGCCTTCATTGAAAGCATCAAGATATTCCTTATCATCGTCTAATAATCCAAGAGCATAACATGTTTCGCGGTAGGTATTATGTACACAACCATCTACTGTCCTTATATCTTCATAGTTCGTCGGCCCACGAACTATATTGAATAAAATTCTCAAATAGTATGGCTCACCTAAACCCGGAGGAACATATGTTAGCCTACCTATAGCAAATCCTCTTTGACGTGGGACAAACTCTCTTGTACCATCTTTCCATACAAAATGTTGGGGAAATTCAGCATATGTTAAATTCTTCGCGTGAGGATATTTCTTATTTGCTTTCATCCAAACTAGAAATTTGCTCTCTCGTATACTCTCACGACGCACAACTTCATGGGGATTGTCACCATCTTCAAAAAATACCCACTGTTCATTCGGTAAGTGAAAGCTCAAGCGTTCCACATTTGGAAATTTGAATTGAATTGGAAATCCAAATATCCTCCATGCAGCCTCACAGGGAGAGACGTATCTGCAATTGTAATACATCTTTATTTCATTCGGAGGCTTTGCTGATGTATCCTGTGCAGTATCTGTATTAGCATAAAATTCTGCTGTGACACGATCATGCCCTTTATTTATGTATTTGAATAAGTACTTGATTGATCGTGACTGATTGCACCATTCAACATTAAGATGAGCACCGTACTTCAAAAGGAGATAACGATTATGTGGGACTACATAACGGTTGTCAAGCGTTACCCCATTCTTCGTGACTGTTCTATCATCATTCCTCCTTCGATATTTAGGATATCCATCTTTGTCAACGCTTGTCTCCTCATTGAAATTTTTTGGAAAGTGCTTTTCACATTTTCCATTCTTCATACACGGTGCACGGTAAGCATTCTGACCACATGGGCCATGAATCATAAAATCTCGAACTGCATTGTAATATGCAGGATCGGCCTCTTCATCGGGTAACTCCGCTGAAATAATTCGATCAATGTCTTTGGGAGTTGGAAACTTGTGTTGCTGGCTTAGAAATAACAAAATGTGGGCATGCGGCAAACCACGTTTCTGGTATTCTACTGTATAAATTGCTGCAAGTGTGAAGATTAAGTAGTTATTTTATGTACTAAACAATACCTGTCTGTCAAATAAATAACACATATAATTAATTATCATATTACCTGCTCGAATTTTTCCAAATAACTCATTCTTCTTCATATCATGCATTAGGCCGTTCAACTTAACATTAAACACCCTACATGCAATGTCAGGTCGATCTTGAGCACTAAGATTTCTGGCATTTAAATACCGTTCAATTTCGGGCCATTTGGGATTGCACGTAAATGTTAAAAATAGATCTGGATATCCAATCCACCTACATATAGCCATTGCATCTTGATAATTTTGAATCATGTATCGCACCCCCCCAACAAATGACGGAGGTAGTACAACACGTTTTCCCTTTGTCGACGCATCATTATCATCGCTTAACAATGAATCTGATAAACGATTATACATCTCACATCGCATCTCTTTTTGGTGCGTGCTGTAATAACACAACCTTGATGATTCCACCATTGTGAATCCATCAACACAAACTTCTTGAAATAATCTGCGTGAGTGAAGTATAAAAGGATTTTCTGTTTCCCTCTCGTGAAATTTATATGCAAGAAATTCCCTAATGCTCACACTTCTTCTTCCACCAACATTAAATGCTTCCTCATCTCTAAAAGAAATATCTTCACGATATCCATCTTCACCATACGAGAAAAGCAGTGGATACTGTAGAGCTAAATAAGCAGGGTTGAGCTCGCTTATTCGTTGCAATTTATCTGAATGTGTCCGTACCACAATGTCCCTCTCTCCCACCGACCGATCAATATCACCAACAACCAATGCAGCAACTTCGTCAACAGAGGGTAGATTATATCTCCGCGGATCTGTGGTTCTCTTCCCTATAAGTCTCAAAGAAACTGACACATCTCCGGTTTCTATAATTTTGTCTCGAGTGATACGAAATGACTTTACCAAAACATTGTGCCCGTCCAACATTGCCCTTAACATCACCACAATCTCTCTGTGTAAACTATCAACACGGTCCTCTCCCCTAAAGAATTCAAATAAAATATGTCATTTAATAATGAATAAAATGCACATCATGTATATACAAAAAACACGGTGGATGAGAAACTATACCGCAATGCATTGATTCTGTTGAAATCTTCGTTTTGGGTATCGTAAATATATAACTGAGCAAAATTAGGACGTGAACCGTCATCTGGGAGTAAGCTACCGATTCGGTGGTGATTTTTTCCTCCTAACTTAAAAACTGGAGGGCCACGACCTAGGTTTTCATCTCTCTGAATTTTCCCTCCCAATGATGTGAATGAAAACATACAGTTGTATGAACGAATATGTGTCTGAAAATGCTTACTTTGTGGACTTGATCCATACACTAATTGTTCTAATTCTTCTGGAGGTTCCTTGTTTGGTGCAAGAGTAATCTTTCCATTCTTGCAACACAACGAATACTTTGGGTTTCGTTTTGTCGAAGTACTAACAATCCTCTCTTCATACCAGAAAAAAGCCTTACAATGTTGGCAAACATAAGTTGGATCACCAATGTCCCAATACTTGATCGTTGGAAGTTTATCGACTTGACTTGTGAAGAATTTTTTACTCTTACTCAAATGATCTTCGTAACACATTTCAGAATCCGAGCCGATGTCATTCGAAACTAATACCCCACCAGAGTCTTGTACATTTTCACAAACATCGGGATCAATGGCCCATCTTTGCAAAAGTAGCGAAGGCAATGTTATCATCTGAGAAGTAGATGTCGATGGAACGACAATACCTGTTTCATCAAAATAATTTTGTATAAAATTAAATATAAACAATAAAATCACAATATGTAGAGAAGTAGTCAGATAAATGATGTGTGTACAAACCTTTATTCACACTGCAGAGCTTTTCTTTATCTTTCAGATTAGGGTCAACACCACTTCTAGCTACATTCATTGATTCACATTCAGATTCTTGATAGCATCGGAAGTTAGACTTTGTAGAATTCGTATCAATTGAGCGCAAGGGACGCAAAGAATTAGGTGTATGAATTGATGTTCCTGAAAATATTAAAAATCATTAAAAAAAAAGTAATAAAATATTACATTAAACTTATGTAAAATATATATTAATTGAAACTAAAGTACATATACCATGAGTAAAATTTGCAGATTTTGTTGGACCAATATTGCATCCACGGGTCGAATTGAACTCAAAAATCCCTGATGATGGTTTTGATCGAATTACCCGTTCATTTTCTGAAAAACAATCCACCATTAAAATTTAGTATTCTTAAATAATATAAAGATTTACATTCATAGTTTAATATCAATGTGTTTTAATATAATATATTTAAAATTAAATTATAATTTTAGAATATAATATTACATCAATGTCATAAAATGTTTTTTCTACATTATCTAGTGTATAAATTTCCTAACCCAAACAAATAATCTAAACCCAATTGCCCAGCCCACCCAGCCCAATGTAACATCCCAGCCCGCCATCCCTAACCCCATACTACACCAAGCCCATAACCCAGCCCTAAATAATACGGAGTAAACCCTCAATATTTATACCAGCCCCCCATACGCCGCTTCTCTCTCCGTCTCCGTCTCTCTCTCTCTCTCTCTCTCTCTCTCTCTCTCTCTCTCTCTCTCTTTCTCTCTTACTCTTCTATCTCTTATATATTCAAATTTATCTTTTTCATATCTATTTTCTGATTTTTTTTTGTTTAGTGTTCATCGTGTCGATGAGAAATTGAAGCATTGGTTTCGAGACATATATTTTTTTGGAATAATCACTCTTTATGTAGTTTGATTTTTTTTTGTTTCGTGTTCATCGTGTCGATGAGAAACTGAAGGCTCGGTTTCGAGACTTTGATTTTTATTTTGGATTAATCTCTCTCTATGTTTTGATTTGATTCCTGATGATTTTTCCTATTTTTTTTGTTTTTTGTCATGTTTTTAGTGTTTTACATAGACCGATTCTATACGAAGATGAAGTCTGGGATTTATTATCAAGGTCTTTACTAATGAATCTTCTTGGGTAATAGATCTACTATGAGTTTATTTGAGCTTTAGGTACATGAATCTTCATGTGCGTTATCTATTTTTTTTTTTGCGTCGAGTCCCAAGAGCTTCGATTTTTATTCATGATCTAACAGAATAATTTTTCTGTGATGCCGATGGCTCGAGATGAGTACTTTTCATTGGTGTTTTTTTGTTGATCTAAGATATAATATCTTGGCCGATGGGTTTATAAATATTTTTTATTATATTTGAATTTCAGTCCGAGATATACAATTTTTTTTCAAGAATGCAACATAATATTTTTAATTTTGAGCCCATGCATATAATAAGTCCTTGTATTTAATAAAAGTCAAATGAGCTTTTTTTTCGGGTGAAGTATTTAATCTAGTGCAGATGTAAAGGGTTTTGATTAATTTTTTCAAACACACAACAATATATTTAAAATTTTGAGCACCTGCATTTACGAATATTATATCTATCAATGCTTAAAGGAATTAATGGTCCAGAGGTCAGAGATTCCTAGCTATGTCTGCTTTGAAAGGTATAATTTTATTTAATTTTAACTTTTTTTAATTAATTTTCTCAAAAAATATTAAATAAAATGAACCAAAAATATGGCTGACATTTGAATGCTGTATATTCATTTTTAATGCAGGGGATGCTGTTAATTTCGGTCCAAAGATTATAGATAAGTTCAAACACCTATGTTTTTAACACATTTATGAATTTTTAGTCAATACCCTAAAATCTAACTTGGTTTATTTATTCAGGAACTTATGGTATATGTGTGCTTATCGGGAACAGAAAAGGTAAACATACCTTGAATATTTTATCTATATTGTATTTACTCTCTATAAAACATATTCTTAAAACCTATTTTGTAATCTGTAGGAAGCTTTCGACGCATGAGATTGATGAATAACAGGTTCGAATAACCTGTAGTATCTTTCAGTACCTCAATACATTTACCTCTGATTGTTAACCTATATGCTTTTTCTAAATCATAAATTTTTTTATTGTACGTACATATATATATATATATACATATATATATATATATATATATATATATATATATATATATATATATATATATATATATATATATATATATATATATATATATATAGGGATCGGTTCCTGTGAGAATGCACCTTGTGGAGAGAAATGAGAATAAAATCTAGCCGTTGGATCTGATGCATCGTGCAGCTCAGATTGCATCTTGCGCTCAGATTTTGAGATAGTGCATTTTCAAAGGATTTTGATGCATTTCGACGTGATGCATTTTCAAACTATTTTGGTGCATCTAATTTTGATGCAATCCTGACCCTTAGATCTCACAATCTAAAGCACCAGATTCATTCTCATTTCTCTCCTAAGATCGCATTCTCACCAGAACCGAAATCTATATATATATATATATATATATATATATATATATATATATATATATATATATATATATATATATATATATATATATATATATATATATATATTCCTTATCATTACAATCAAAGGTAAATTTTTATACCTAATTACAATTCTCTCGTGCATGCCTATCGACATTAATGACAAAATTTTCTCTTGATCTAAAGGACTGAAAATAAATTATATATTTGTAACTTCTATTATATCTATTCTTTATATTCCTATCAGTAAACTTAAAGGAGTAACAGATTCGTACCTTTTTCAAGTCCTGGATCATAAGGTCTCTTAATCTTATATTTTCCACCCTTTGTAATTTTCTTCATTTCTTTGAGATCATGAGTCACCTTTGATGACAAAAAAATTCGAGGGGTCGGGAGGTAATTCTTTTACAGCTCAAAAAATGTTTTGAGTGAAGATGATGAAAAACCGCGTGAGAGAGGGAGGTTAATTGAACTAATAATTTTTTAAAAACCACCCACTATCCTTTTTTTGTTTTATCTCAAAATAAATTTCGGACCCAAATCTGTTTCCCACTCTTACCTATTGTGGCCCACTCTGATTTTTAATTGTGGACCACTCTTATTTTTATTCGTGGCCCATTCTTAATTTATTTTTTGAATGCATGTTTGAATGTCATTTATATTTCCTTTAAAGAATTTTATTGTGATAACAAAATTTTTAAATTATACCCAATTTTTTTTTCAAAATTATTATAATAATCCATTCCCTACTAAAAATGTTAAATTCTTCAAGTAAGTTTATAGGAGGAAAACCTTGGCTATATTTTCTTACTCTTGAATTATTGTTTGTGCTGAATGTATGGATGTATGTTTATTGGCTTAGTACATGTTGGATGAGTGTATTTATACGATTTTTACTTCCATTGAATCCTTTAATGCACCATCACTGTAAGTAATATTTAGGAAAATTACATTAACTGTATAGTATATTGGGTTGATTAATCAACGTTAAGAAACCTGAACCAACCACATCCAATAGCACCCCTACCGTTGATTAAAGATATTTACTTACTTTGTATCCTTAATCAACGGTTGTGGTGCAATTGGGGGGAGTAGGTTTGGGTTCGGGCGGGTTGGGGGGTATCCCGGGGGAAAGGGATCAGGAAATGACCTTTTAACGAACAGGGCATTGGTTAAGAATAGGAATAACATTTTAAAAAACATTTTTTAAAATTTTTTAAAAAACATTTTTTTAACATTTTAAAATAGCAATTTCTGCTTTCTAAATTGTGACTTAATACTGATTTTCATACTCCTCTCTTTTTAACTTTTAAGTAGTAAATATTAATTTTAAAGTGCTACGGTCTTTAAAAAACGTTTTGAAGGTATTTAATTATATGAAAAACATTGTTATTAAGTTTTACTAATGATAAATACCTATTTTATATAGGCTTTTTTATTGTGTAACATATTTTTTCCAAATGTTACTTTTAATTATGGAGAGCCAGTATTGATTTGAAAATCCATGTTTTTCTAACTTTTATTCATCAAAACTAATTTAATGTTTTCAAATAAACTTTTTTCAGTACAATTAAGGTAAATAAAATTAAGGTGAAACAGGCACATCCACATACGTTAAAATAGGGAATGGTACTTAGAACAACATCCATTTATTGAAACAAACACATAAGATAGTGTAACATAAGTAAGTGCACATGATGCGAACATTACATAAACAGAGCAAACGACCTATAACGTTTGCTAGAAGGAAAAGATGAGACACACCTTAATTAAAACAACACAACTGCCAACATTATGATAGTAAAAGACTCAAAGGGAAATAGCAACGAAGACATAAAAGATGAACTGTCCGAAATTTGTTTGATGCCTGTTGAACACAGGACCCAAACATATTTATGGACAGATTATTAAAGACGACACTGATTTGAACAACACGAAACTGGAGACTCAAAGACTTTAGGCTTCCGTCCTACCCAATGCATAGTTTAGCCTTCTTTGCCTTGGTACTTGACCCAGCATCCTTCAGGGAATGATGCATTTCATCTTCTTCATACACTTCAGTGATCTTCTGCTTCCCTTTGTCTTTCTTATCTTTTCCTTTTTCACCAGAGCAGATCTGTTTCAAAATCAAAATGAATTTTGTTGTATAACCTTTCTGAGATTGAACATTCAGTGATCAAGGAATATTGTAACCTTACCACTTCTTTGTTGAGAAATTCAAATTCATAAGAACTCCATCCGTCCATCTCTTTTCTTTCCTTCACGACAGGCTTGTACATTGCAACTGTCTTTGGGTCTGTTACCATATTCAATACACCAAAAGTTCTTGGCCCCTTAATCCTTGTGTAGTACGTTGCATTTCGTAGAATGGTCTTAAA
The DNA here is from genome assembly GCA_900332095.2 of Cuscuta campestris. NCBI lineage: Eukaryota > Viridiplantae > Streptophyta > Magnoliopsida > Solanales > Convolvulaceae > Cuscuta > Cuscuta campestris. Next base: position 874,457 of record OOIL02001340.1, read on the forward strand.
CAATCCACTCTTGGAAAGAACTGCTTGTTCTAATTCCACCGGAAAGTCATTGTCATCCCCGTTGCGCTAAGGAAATCATGATTTATCTTTAGTCTATAAGAGAAACAATCATATTTGTTTTCGAATTAATGAATATAAGACATACCTCGATCATGATGTCTCTCAGCTTTGATGCTGGAATTCCCATTATCTCTTTGCACTCTTGATCCCATAGAATGAATGTTGCATGTCCGCTCTCATCCATCAAAGTTAGTGTAACTTTGTACCTAAATAATGTTTAATTTTAAAATTTATATTCTGTTTTCACACACTTTGTTCTCCTTTTGATTTTAACATTGAAACAAATAATTCACAACATTGACAACCACTTTTACCTGTATTCGACATGTGTCATTGTTTTTTCACACTGTTCACAGCGGAAACAATCTCCGTCTACGTAAACCTTTCGGCTACATGTTTTGTTGTTGCAGGCCAAGTAATACCAATCCTTATAGTTTTCCACAGAAACTATGTCAGCCATTATCCAGTAATACCCATCCTGTAATCGGTATAGTTAGCACACAATATAAGCAATAGTGTTAAGTAAATAATTTTTGTAATAGCTGAGTTTAACCGCTGTTTCAGTAAGTAAGTTCTTGATGGTTGTAATCCTCAAATTAGCATTGGAATCTTCTGTTACTTCACTACTTTGGGTGAGTGTGAAAGTACTTGAGGATCTGCTATCCTCATCCCCATTCTTGAAAGCTTTCAGAAATTCTTTTGCTTCTTCACAATCATTGTCTAGGATTAGTTTTGTCACATGGAATGAGGTGGAGATAGACACTTCTTCTGCAATTGAAAAGTTGTTTAGTAAAATGGGATATAAATAAGTAAAGAAGGTAAAATGCATCAAATAAGTGCAACATAGATTGGTACTCATGTATTCCTTCGGGCGGCCAAACTGCACGATTAGAATAGGATTCGTGATCCCTGCACCAACAGATTCATTGAACTTTTCAATGTAGTCTCCCCAAAGAGTGCACCGTAGTTGTTGTCCCCTATGAAACCAAATATTGGTAAGTTTACATTAGAAATAGAGTTCAGTTGAATATACATTCTATGTGGACATAGTGTAACCTTGTATCTTCCAAAGTCAGCTCAATGAATCTCTGTGGAACTCCTTGAACAAATCGGCTTTGAATTCCAGTCCTTGCAATTACTTTTCCTATCACATCTGCAAAATGGCAGGCATGTTAATACCCAGGTTATAATAAATAACTTTATTGAAATATTCTAAGGCCTTCAAAAAAGGTTTTTACAAAAAAATTGAAATGTGCATCCTTACCAGTTAGCAGATTCTGGCTCAATGGTTCCAATAACTTCTCAAAAGGACAGAAGTTAAACATGAATTTTGGAAATCGGTATGCACTTAAGTCTTTCCAGTGTGTGTATTCATAGAAAGTCAGGGTAAAAGGGTGGTTTGTGGTCTTGTAATCCTGATTGTTACGCATCACCACGAAATTCTTCAATGCACAAACTGCCCCTTCCTTGATTTTGGGTCTGAATTTCTTCATTTCAGGCCTCCTAATCCGTGCATGAATCCTTGTTCCCTATTGCAAAAAATATTGCAAAAAAATGATCAAAGGGGTCTGCTTGGTTATTAAACTTTGTTTGATTGTGGATTGTACATGGTTAAAGTGTTTACCTTTGAGTCATGAAAAATCACTTCTATTGTGCTTGGCCTTCCATCACGGGTAGGTAAGTCGTAAACCCGAACGGCTCTAACACAAATTCCCTTCTCTTTTTTATCGTCGTCTAAATCTTGCAAATCGCACCACAGACCTCCATCTCTTGATTCATTTGCCATTGTGATTTTTTTGTAGGAATGTGTAAATGTGAGATTGTGGGGAAGCAAAGGAGAATGGCCTGCATTTATAAGGCTATGGTGCAGGCATAGTGGGCAGTTGTATACGTATGAAGTGGGAAACTGGCTACAAAGTGGGCTGGTTTTTTTTTTATTTTAATTAAATAATAGCAGTTTTTCTCCTAAAATCGTGTGAAGTGTGGTTGTGGGTTTATATTTCTCTTTTTCATTTTTTTGTGTGAAGCTCCTGATTCAATTATTGGTTGCATTAATATAAGCATTTTATGTTTTTTGTAATAATAATAAGAATAATAATATTTTTTATAAAATCAAAAAAATACTGTAAACTTTTTTCAATGTATAATTATTGTTTGCACAAATAAGGCTCAGTAATATGTTAAAGTAATTCTGTAAAATATTGTTTTAAATAAGTTTATCAGAGATTTTACTGATTTAATATATTTATTAAATTTAACAATTGTATACTAAAATTAAAAAAGCCGTGGGATGCACTTGAAAAACAGTTTTTTTTTATCAAAAAATTCATGAGGCCCAAAAAGTTTGGAAGTGAAAAAAAACGGCCCATAGCTACAATAACCGGCCCAGAAGTTTAGGCGGGATTTTTTTCCTGCTGTCATTGTAAATAGAAGGATTAAAATAGAAATAGAAAAGGGTGATACCTTCTTCGAATTAGTGAATCTATCCCTTTCTTTTTCTTCTCTTCCTGATTTCGAGTACTCCTCATTCTCTGGTTGGGTGAGTGCCTGGAAAACGCCGACAGAAAGATCCATTGACTTCCACCAACTAACCAGCGGCCTTCTAGCCATCAACCGCAGCAGAAAAAATGAGCGACAGGAGCTGAAGACCGCAGAGGAGGTTGAGGACGCAGAGGTGCGATGGGTTGAGAAAAGTGAGCGGTTGAGTAATACTCTGTAGATGGATAGAGGGAGATCAGCGGTAAGTGGGGGTTGACAGGGCAGGTTACCCGCTGACCTTTCGGGCAGTAGTTTGGGCGGGAATATTTTTCCTGCTGCCATTGTAAATAGAAGGATTATCAGAGAAAACAATTCAAAGAGAGGTTGGAATAAATTAAAGAGCTGGGGACATCGGACTACTTTAGCTACTCACTTTAGTCTCACCCATGGACGACAACGGTTGAATTCTGGAAGAGAACTTTTGACGGCGGTGCAGACGATGGACGAATACATAGAAGGGGTAAAGTAATGCGCTTTTCTTCTTTTTTTATTCAATTTCTTCATATATATACACGTATTTGGTATGTTTTTAGATTGTCTACATTTTGGCCTCACAATTGGGACGATTCAAATGATTGATCATATTCGTACCGGTGCGATGCACGTGAAAATATTTTATAAAAATCAAATTAAAACAATTCAAATATAAGTATAAAATTAAACACTTTGTAATTATTACCTTAGAGAAGAATATCCATACAAAATAAGTTGAATAAAGAAACATGTAATGTGAAAATAGATTAAAATGACAAATGATGAAAACAAAGTCTATAACTTCTATTCTTTCTTTTTCAAATTAAGTTACATATTTACTATTCACATAATCAAACTTTATTCACATTTTTCCCTATGATTGTTACTCATTTTATAATACTAATACTTAATATGGAATGAGCATTTATAAGCATTAATCTTCCATATAACATTAAAAAGTTTAAAGAATCAATGATATAATTACACCATTCAAACATAAAATCAAAAAACTGTTTTATCCAAAAGAACATAATCACAAAAAAATGGTATGGTGAATATTACTCCCTCCGTCCCATTTTAAATTGTCTGTTTGCCTTTTTTCTCCGTCCCAAAATAAGTTGCATGTTAGTTGTTTTCGTAAACTTTTAAAAATAAAATACCTAAACTACCCCTAAAATAAGTCACTTTTCTTCACCTTATCTTCTCATTCATCATCACCCCTTCTAAAAAGTAATGACAATTTCGGAAAATCAACTCTATTTTTTATTTTCCTTAAATATGCTCAAAAATCAAAACAGACGATTTAAATTGGGACGGAGGGAGTAGAATGTTTAAATTTAACTAAGAGCTTTCATTGTTTGACACAAAAATGAATCACAATCCCTAAGGGTCATCCAGAAAGAAAAGTGTGTTACCAAGAAAGAAAGACATCATCAATCTTTTCAGAAACCTCCATTATTGCAATAATGATCCTAAAAAGTTGAAGAGGGAGGTTAGTTCTGAAACAATGTCACAATTAAGTATTTTCAAGAGTTAAAAAACACAATACATATTACCTATATTGGAAAAAAATACAAAGTTGTCGAATATCATGCATGTTCATTTGCATAGATTTAAACCACTCGCGGCACGATAAGCATAACCAAAGATTAATTCTTAATTAAAAAAAAGCAATAATAGATTGAAGATTCTACCATTTTTTTAACATCTAAAATAGCATTTACGATTCTTATATATAGGGTTTGACTATATACTAATAAACACTTGGGCGAGTAAGAAACAAATCATGTTGATGCCCTGGAACACGATAAACAGAATATAGTAAAATTCAAATAAAATGCCAACTCTTTCCACTTTTAGGATATTCAATGATCCAACTTTCAAACATAGGAAATCATTTGTTAATTGTTATCTTTTGTTTTACCTTAGAAAATACAATGAAAATGAAATATAGCTAGTTAAACAAATTTAAAAATTTACATACATTTAGCATTCCCACTTTAATATGATAAAGAGTAATAAAATTAAACAAATTTTGAACATACATCCAAAATAAAATTTATGTTCGACACATGAGAATATAGAGCTTCTAAAAATTAGTCATTTTAAAGGTTTGATACCAAAAAAAAAGAATTTATGCCGATGGACATCATTTTGTGCATGTTAAAGCCTAAACGATACCAAAATAAAAGAATGTTAAAAAAATAAAAAATTATCTTAAATAATCCTGATGGGTCCCTATACCCGACCCGGACAACCGAAAGGGACAGATCAAAGTATGACCAGTCACTTTTATCAATCACCAAATGGGGTTAACTCTTCGATTGGGACGGGTCAAAAGTTGACCGGTCACTTTCACTAAAAAAGTGACCGGTCACATTTTGGGCGATAGCCAAAATATCACCTTATGCTACGAAGGATATTCCGGAAGACCAAAAAGACGGGTTGAGCGCAAGAAATGACCGGGTAACCTTTGAGAGAAGGTGACCGGTCATATCATTTTACTTGGCTAACATTGGTCCAGTCTCTTAGGCATGGTGAACCACGTCAGAGGTCGAGGGGACACCCCGCCGCTCATCCATCACGAGGCACACAGTGAAAGGGATGTTTGTCATTTTGCAGGGTTGATTGGATTGAGAATATCCATTTTAGTCTTTGATTGAACAGTGCTCTTTGGTTGTATTAGTAACAAGTCCATGATTGTACAGTGCCTCCATTATCTACAGTAACCTTCCCACGAGCTTCCTATTTTGTCCATGGATGAACAGGGGAAGGTCACAAATCCTCCTCTATAAATATGATGATATTGGATAGAGGAGGGGATCCATTCTTTCTCTCACTAAAAATAGTACACTCTTGAGACAGAGTAAGAAATATAATTCGGACTGATGAGATTTACCCGGTCTAGGTCATACTTTGTGTTCTTGTGGTGTGTTTTATATTACGGGTCGAGTGTCCAGGTCAAATCCGGTCGACCCACCCGGCTATATTTACACTATCACATTTTCACAATTTTTCACTATCACCAAAATAATCTCACCTTTCAAAAAAAGAATGTTAAAATTTTCTTAAATAATCCAACTTTTTACTGTCACCGGAAATAATCCATCTTTTCACATGTGTGTGACTTATGGGTCGTCGTTAAGAAGCTAACAGTCATTTAGTGGAATTTTTGAAAGATGCATATTTTTTCACAAATAAATAAAATGTGAGATAATTTTAGCCAAATTTACTTTTTAATTTTTTTAATTTTAAATTCTAAATTTATGTTAATAACGATTTTTTTTAAAATATAATGTTGGGTTATGGAACCCAGGGGCCTAGGAGACTAGGCGAAAGAGTATTGAACTAAGTCAAGAATGCTCAAGTTAGGAATCAAGTAAGATTGTGAGTATTAGTGCATATCAAAACGTGTCCTTTTCCCTTATTCAAAAGGGGCTTATATACAAGTTACAAATGGGGTAATGGGGTTCCCGACCGTTGGTCCAGAGTCCAACGGATCGGGCCCACTAAGATCCGGCCGTTTAACCGGCGGCGCCAACCACATCATTACTCCTAGGGTGGCTATACAAGATAGGTTACAAGTAGGGTGGCTGCAACCATTCTTGCAGTGGCGTGGCAGGGTCCAATCGGGGGCCCCCTGATTTGATTAGTCAGGCGGCTCATATACTTGTGGTGTCGGTTCAGTGGCATCCTACTCCGAGGCCGAGTACATATGCTCGAGACTCCCGACAGTGGGCAGGCCGACCGTGGCTCGAGGGCGAGCACGGGTAGATCTTGATGTGGCAGCCCCCTTGAGACTTCAACCTAGATCCGCCCCGATGAGTTGGCCTAATCTTAATTAGATTGGGCCGCTATTCCTGTTGGCCCGGATACCCCCATTCCAGGGTATCCATCATATAACGATTTACAAATTTTGTGTTCTGTTTTGGAGGAAATACGATATTGGATTATTAAAAAATAGTGTAGAGTATTGCTCGAAAAAGAAATTTCAATACAAAAAGTTATATGGAGTTATTAAAATAGGGAAAAATTACCCAAAATAATCCCAACTTTAGCCGGTCTTTCAAAAATAATCCCACCTTTCACTGTGATGCGTAATAATCCCAACTTTACTGAAATTTGCCAGTTTTGGGTCGCCGTTAAATTTCTAACGGAGGGTTAACGGAAATGCCTATTTTAGGCAACAAAATGAAAGTTGGGATTATTTTTGATGAATTTTCATTTTTTTTTTATTTTTTTTAAATTTTTCATTTAAACTTTTTAAATTACTTTAATGAAAAAATAACAAATGTAACTAAAATGATACAAAAATAATAAAATAAATAAGGTAATCAATGGAAACTAACTTGAAATTGGTAAAAGTAAAATAAAAGTATACGGGTGGGTTTTAATATTTTACGCATTATACAAAGTATTAACATATCACTTCTTATTGATTACATTATTTATTTGATTAATTTTGTATGGTTTTAGTTATTTTTCTCATTTTCATTATTTTTTATATCTATTTTTTTTCTAAGGTAAGAATAATCTTTAAAAAAGAAAAAGAAATGGAGGTTGAAAGTAATTCAAAAAATTTAAATAAAAATTTCAAAAAAATTAAAAAACAAAAATTCATCAAAAATAATCCCAACTTTCATTTTGTTGCCTAAAACGGGCATTTCCATTTTCATCAATAAAGTTTGGATTATTATGCATTACAGTGAAAGGTGAGATTATTTTTGAAAGACAGGGTAAAGTTGGGATTATTTTGGGTAATTTTTCCTTAAAATAATTAGTTTCGTTTTGGAGAAAAAAATATTGTACTATTTTCACAATTTTTGAATTGTTATTTTGGGGAAAAAATTTATACTGAATTATAAAAAAATCACATGCTTTGTAGCGCCATTTTAGAAAAAATAATACGGGTAATAAACGATTATCGATAAACATTTTGGAGTGTTGTTAATGAAAAAAATTAGAATACAACAAAAAATGTAGTTTTATAGTGCATTTTTTAAAATAGTTATAGTATAGTATCAAAAAACAATTCGAAGTGTCACTCAATAAAATAATTACAACTTACGTAAAAATGCAGTGAGTTCTGAAGTAAATAAATTAGTTTCATTGTATAGAATAATTTATTGTTCAATTTCACAATTTTTGAAATATTATTTTGGAAAGAACAATTATTACTAGATTATCGATTCCTGAACAAATAATTAGTTTTAATAAGAAAAGCACTCAAATTTGGTACTCCCTCCGTCCCGTTTTAAATCGCCTGTTTTGACTTTTGAGCATATTTAAGGAATAGAAAAAATACAGTTGATTTTTTGAAATTATTAGTACTTTTTAGAAGGGATGACTATGAATGAGAAGATAAGTAGGAGAAGAGTGACTTATTTTAGAGGTAGTTTAGGTATTTTATTCTTAAAAGTCAATGAAAATAACTAACATGCAACTTATTTTAAGACGAAAAAAAAAGCAAACAGGCAATTTAAAATGGGACTGAGGTAGTATTATTTATAAAAATATTTTTAAAAAATACATTTAAATTTTAAAGTTAGAAATTAGAAAAACAAAAAAAGAAGATTTTACCTAAAATAATTCCACCTTTCATTTATTTGCAAAAAAACAAGCATTTTCTAAAAATTTTGTTATGTAATCGTTAACATCCTAATGAAGACCCAAAACTTGCACACATGACAAAATGTGGGATTATTTTTCGTGACGATGAAAAGTGAAATTGTTTTTTGAAGAACGCAAAAAGATGAGATTGAGATAATTTACCCAAAAATGTTAAAGAAATAGAGGAAAAAACTAAAATAGGAGTAAAAATTAAAAAAAAAAATCAAAATAGGACTTACATGTTTTTATTCTCGGAATAAGAGTTAAAATGCATTTATATTACCAAATATGGTCATGTACATTAGAAAAAAGTATACTAATTTCTACAGTGTCACATTACCTCCATACCACCACAATGCAAGAAATAAAAATGAAGCTTCATATTTTTTCTATGTTTTCGGACACTCCTAATTCATCTCAATTGGGGATTTAGGGTTTCATGACGCAAAATATCTACAGCGAAAAGAATCAATAGCAATGTCAGGAAGAAGGTTTTTCTCATTCCTGAAGCGCATGCCGTAAGAAATTTATCATTATTTTGATTTTCGATTTATTCGTTCGGTAGTTCTGGTGCTGGGTTTTTCAACTTTATCGACTGTTTTCAAATTTCAATTTTTAGTTCGACAAAGAGCAAGATAGAGGAAAGTAAGGCCAAAATATGGGGGCGAAGGGTGGTATCGGGGACATTGATTTGTGTGACAGGAGGTGTTGCTCTTAGTGCACTTCAGGATCTTTCAATTTATCACAGTTGTAGCAGGTAGTATTATTAGATTCTTCCTTTTAAAGCGGTTCTTGCTTAGATTTTTCCTTTTATGGTGTTTTGGGATAAAAAAAATATGGTCTTCACACTACAGTTACTTACCAACATGCCTGTTGTTAGTCCTGAAGAACATAAGACAGATAAGATTAATGATCTTGAATGCCCCAAGCTCTGCCATATCTAAACCAGAATCCTTCAAGTGTGTCCCGTTTCTTTTATGGCATGCTTGCAACTACAATTTGGATGTGTCTCAAATACTCTGTTTGGGAAATCTTAAATTATTTGGATTTGGATTTGAGATAAATTCTTCTAACTCATTAGAAAGCTCAATTGTAAATCCATATCTCTCCCCTTGTAATTTGAAATTCAAGAATTCAGGTTTTGGAATTGAAATACAAGAATTGAAATGAACTTCTAGTTCCCAAATACTACCTTACTTCATTCTTTATTGCATACTTTTTTTCTTTCAGCAAGGCCTTAGAGAAAGCTAGTAAGAACAAGGCCATAATAGAGTCTATTGGAGTTCCCATTGTCAGAGGACCATGGTATAATGCATCTTTGGGAGTGTCTCACCTAAGGCATTCTGTATCCTGCTCATTTCCCGTTTCGGGTCCACAAGGGTCTGGGATCATTCAGTTAAAGGCGGTTTGTAATGGAGGTGATTGATGTTATTATTATAATTTTTTCATTTCTTTCTTTCTAAAGCATTTTCATGCCTCCATATGTTATGTTAAACCTTCATTCAAGCACTATTGAGATGACATATATATATAATGCTCTGCATACTACATGATGTTTTCCTTTAAGTTTATAGTTCATTCTGAAGTTTATCTGACTATTCAATTGTAATGGTTTAGCCATAAACACTTAGGAAACCAGCCACCCATACAACGATGTGAACACTACTTAGTATGGAAAATTCTAAAATAGAGCAACTTCCACATGTAATCCTCCACTTCTAGAAACACCACCCTTGGTACTCCGTCAAGTCCTCCCTTTTTTTGTTGGCTCTTGTCGATTCACCGGGAGAACAGCAAGATGAAGCTTAAATTTCCAGTTGTAGCTCATGTGCAACAGTATTTATGGTCATGCCATTCCTTGTATTTGATGTGTAATACAGAAGACCATGCTCCCAATTGCTTAAGACATCTAGAGGAACTTAGTCTTTGAATTATCAAATTTATGTCCTAGGAGGTTGTAATACTTGAATTACAAATGTATTTGGATATATTTCTATTTCAAATGTCTTGAAAGAGGCACACGTAAGTAACAATATTACTGTCTTTGCAGTCCTAATTGGAAACTGAGATCCCATGTTTTACTCTGCAAATTTTCTATAGCGATTTAGTACCCAACTCCTAGAAATGATGTCCTGGATGTACCTCATACTTTTCCAGGAACTTTTATCTCACGGGGTACTCTCAATGTCTCCCACTTGTCGTGTCACCCACAACACACTATCCAATGTTGTATTAATTTTTTTCCCATCTTCAACAAAACTGTACCTTCCTAACTATGATTCCTGTTGAGATGCTCGTTCATTTGATATTTAATTGGTATCTAATTTGAGAATGTTTTAGGATGTTAGATTAATGTATGCCATTTTTTTTGTTTTTATGTGGCATAGATGATACATGGATTTCATTTTTCTGGCCTCGTAATTGGGAAATCCTCATTATGGAAGCTCTCGTCCATGTCCCTGGAAAGGAAGAGAAGCAGCAAACGTTTCGAATAACTGTTTCGGATGATGTGCCCCCTCCAACAGCTTGCATTGCATGCACTGGTTTAGCGTCCAAAAAAACCGATAGTTTGGATAAGAAGTAGCTTTGAGCATCCGTCTTGCAATTGCCATTTTTGGCCGTTTCACCTCCACGAGGTTTGATTCCATTGAGAAGTATAGTGAATATTAGGGGTACAAAACAAATTTCTTTTTTCTTTTTAAATAAAATTTTGTGACATCCCTTAACAGATGTAATTTACATTCTTGCAATTGACAGTTTGGTTGAAGAAATATGCTTTTACTCATCATTTCTTGCATATATGAATGATGAAACTCCGTCTATTGCTGGAAAATAATAACTTTTGGCAAATGTGATAAGGTGAGAATTGTCCTCAAATGTTGAGGGAGGCTCCGGGGCAAACAAAGGCCATTGGAGAGATTCATCAGTAAGGTCAGAGTAACATTTTTCAACAAAATGAGTGATGTTTTCTCTAAGGGTAATTCATTCGTGGTTTGGGTGCAACCCAATGTTTATCAGATCCGACCCAGAGTTTTTTTTTTTTTTTTGAGATAAATATTGGGTCAAACAATTTATAAATGCTTGGTGAACACCCATTGGGATAGCGTTTTGGTCCTCTAAGAGTTGGAGAACGAAAAAGCTTGTTTGCCAAGCTTTGTGGAGATATCTTTTTATCAGTCTACACTTTTTACATTAGAAGATCAAATTCGCCGCCTTACGAATTGCAGTGCGAAGGGGTTTTCTGACTTGATCTAATTATGGTAGCTACAGTTAATGCTTTGGATCATAATTTCAATCCAAACCTCATTTATATAAACTAGACTTGTATTCATGCCTTGCACGGGCAAATCATATGCTAAATAATCACGGAAAGTTTTGATGAAGGAAAATGATAAAAATACATAAACATAAGATAATATAATAAAATCTTAAGGGAAAATATACATTAATATTGAATGTGGATACGAAGTTTTATAAGTTTTGGAAAACTTTTTTATAAACTACATTTGTAGTTTGGTTTGATGATGCAAAGTCTTTATTACAAATCAAAATCTTTAACCCTTTGAAATTGCCACATAAAGATGTCCATGGCTGAATAACGACTTCTTGTGTAAAACCCCAACATGCGACAAAGATTGAACTTGACTTTTGTTAATTGTCATTGCATATGAAATCATAATTGTGAGTTTTTTCTTTTCAAACTTAAAAGAAATTCTCGTATCTAACGGTGGAAGTAACAAGCATGGGATAATAACTTTCTGACCAATATTTTCTCTGTTAGCACCGTCACTTAAATAAGATGATTGTCCAAATCAGGTAGCTATCAACCTTGTTCCATTGCACAAACTTGATGATTGGTCAATATTCCTCAACAACATGATGAGTGTTCTTACCTTTAACTTCAATTCATGATTTGGCACACCCGATGCTCATATGCTATTTAAAAATTGAGGAGAATGCAAGTCTGCTAAGAAATTTGCATTTGAATTAGACTTATGCCCTGTTTCGTTCACCTTATTTTTTCTTCTTTATTCTTTTTCTTATTAAAATCAGACCAGATCAGATCTCATTAGATCAGATCTAATCAAATCAATTAAGATCCAATCAGATCAGATCTAATCACGAACTATTATTATTATTATGAATTATTGTTAATTTTATTATCATCATCATCCTCATCATCATCATCATCCTCATCGTCATTGTCATCGTCATCGTCGACTTCGTCGTCGTCATCATCATCATCATCGTCATCATCATCATAAGCAAATGAGATTTTATACCGGCTATGTAAATCGTTTACAACCGAAGATTTAAAGACTATCTTTAACCTTACAATGAAGATTTAAAGGATATCCACACCTTTTACAAAGTAATGAAAAGAGTTTGTTGCTTCTCTACCAAAGTAATATATAATATGATTGGGTAGGAGAAGAACAAAATATAAAAACAACAACAATTGCCTATAAGCAAGATTAGAAGATGAAACACAAAAGCCCTTGGTGTGTGTGTGTGTTTAAAGAATGTAGAAATCAAAGCTTTAAATTCAAAAGAATAAAAAAGCAGGAACTTTAAAGCTTAGAACACACAAATGATCAAGAATGAGCTTATGTAACGTAATGTATGTTAAGGGGTGTTGTTTTTTTTACGAGACGCTTAGGAGGGGTATTTATAGTGTTTAGGAAGTTTAAAATGTGTTTGAACTTTCAAGGAGCTGTTGGGAGACAAATTAGGTTGATTGGTATTAATTAAATCAATCAGGAACAGTAACCCAACGGATCCGGAACCTGTAACGGTAGTCAGGTACCGTCATGGTAGGGGGTACCGTTACTGATGGTATAGGGTCTCGTGACAAGTCCCGTTCGGAAGTTCAAATTTGAATTTCCTAAGACTCAAGCGGTACCTGGGTACCGTTAAGACGGTAGGGGGTACCGCCACAGTTCATTTTGGGCTGAGCTATGGTTCTAACCGTCGGTACCTAACAAAGTTTACGGTGGGGGGTACTGCCATAGTTCATTTTGGGCTGAGCTATGGTTCTAACGGTCGGTAGATGCTTAATGTAGCGGTATGGGGTACCGTTTGAATACTTGGGAACTTAGCCAAAATTTGGTCGGGCGGTACCTACTGTAACGCCCTGAAAACCGCTCTAGAAGTTATTCGCTAATTAAATAAATAAGAATTATTTATTTATGATAATTTATTCTTATAAAGAATTAAAAGATACTTTACAGATTCTAATCGTCTCAATATAACGAAACTAATCTGATTATATTGGTAAAGATTTAAATTTAAGGACTGTTCGGTACTAATTTATCAAAAGAATTAAGACGGACCTAGTGAAACGTATAAATGTTTGTCAAATGAATATAAAAGTTATATCGTTGGGTAGGGATCGACGAATCAAATCCAACGACACGAATAGATCTCAATTCGGAGCAAGTTGGCCCGAAAAGTGTGTTTTTACTCGGAGCACAAAACCCTAGATGTATAAAAAAAACTCACGCGTTATTTCCCAAAGCCCAGCCCTCTTCTTCTTTCCCGATGCAAGACCACTAACCGCAGACCCCATCGCCGTTCTTTCTTCTCCGATTAGCGCCATGATAGTTTCAAATCCTATTACAGAGGACAGAAGGAAAGAAACGAGAAGAAGAGTTGGGATAATTGTCTGATATATCTTATTACTCTAAAAGTAACAATGCAGGAATAAATAGCTACATGAGAGTAACCACCCACTAATCCATAGATCCACTACTTGACCTATTCTTATGCAATATTTTAAGGAACAACTTGCCCACTTAACTAAATGTGCGGACTCAAATAATAAAAAATAAGCATGGAAACTAATGCAAAGAAAATAGATGACACATTAGGCCACACCTCCTCTCTTCGTGCATCCAAGTACTTTTGTGTTGGAGAGCACATATCATTCCTCCTCCCTTAAGGCACCTTGCCAACAAGGTGAGAAGTCAGGATATGTTCATTGAAAACGCCACTCATTTTCCCAAGTGGCATCGTCGCGGGTTCCGCCCTTCCATTGAACCAATATTTCATTCCGTGGACGGTACTTGCCTTTTTGTATGACACGACGGTCAAGTATAAGCTCCGGTTGAGGGGTCGACGACACATAGTCGGAAATAGTTGGTGGGGTTGCAGTTGATGATGGAATTGTTCCTGTGTGGAGCTTGAGCTTACTTACATGGAACACATTATGAACTCTAGACCCCTCTGGTAACTGAAGTTTGTATGCCACAGACCCAATACGACGGAGGACTTTGTATGGCCCAAAGAAACGGGGGGCAAGCTTTTGAGAGTTTTGGCGAGCTACAGTGATTTGTCAGTGCGGCTGGAGCTTTAGGTAGACGTAATCGCCCACTGAAAATGAAACATCCCGGCGATGTTTATTAGCTCGCAATTTCATCGATTTTTGAGCTTCCATTAAATGAATCTTCAATTCATGCAGGATGACTGAACGATCTTTGAGGTACCGGTCAAAAGCCTCAACATTGGTCGTGCCTGATTCATACGGAAAGAGGCGTGATGGTGGGTTCCCGTAGACAGCCTCAAAAGGAGAAATCTTTGTAGCCGAATGAGTAAATGTGTTGTAGCTGTATTTGGCCCAAGGTAACCAATCAACCCATGCCTTTTGTTGGTCTCCCGCAAAGCACCGAAGATACAGCTCCAATGTCCTGTTGACAACCTTGGTTTGGCCATCTGTCTCAAGATGATAACTAGAAATGAGGTTGAGAGAAGTGCCTTGTAGTTTAAAGAGTGTTTGCCAAAAGGTGCTGAGAAAGATCCGGTCGCGATCACTCACAATGGACTGTGGAATCCCATGTAGTCGCACAACCTGCTGCACAAAAACCTTGGCTACGAACGCGGCAGTGTATGGATGTCGTAAGGCAGTAAAATGGCCATATTTTGAGAGGCGATCAACCACGACCAAAATGACTGAATACCCGTGCGAGATCAGCAACCCTTTGACGAAATCCATTGAGATATCAGTCCAAATGCGTTCGGGAATGGGCAAGGGCTGAAGGAGACCTGCAGGTTGCATGGTGTCTGATTTGTAACACTGACAAACCACACACTCCCAGATGTGAGAGTGAACTAATTCACGCATTCCAGGCCAAAAGAAAGTTTGACGAATCCGGGCAAGTGTCTTATGGAAGCCAAAATGGCCGCCGACAGATGAAGCATTACGATCATGAAGAATATCTTTGATCAATCTGAATGTTGGGCTCAAATAGACCCTTCCCTTATAGAAATAAAATGCCTCTCTGATTTGGAATGTTGAGTCCCCTGTGGAGGATGTCTTGAACTCTTTACCACCAATCAGATTGCAAGTACTAGATCGCCATGCATTGAATTTCCGGCACCCTTGACAGAGCATCTGCCTCCTTATTTGAACTCCCACTTTTGTAGTCAATCTTGTAGTCATAGCCAAGCAATTTAGGTTACCAGCGGGTTTGGGCCGGGGTTATGATGCGCTGCTCCAGAAGATGTTTTAGTGCCTTATGATCCGTACGGACGATGAACAGTTTACCCAAAGCTTCGCTAAAGAAAGCGACTGGATGCCATCTTGCATTAGAATATCCCTGAGGCCCACACCACAAGCATCACATTCAACAACGAAAGGCTTGTGCCAATCGGGTAACTTGAGAACTGGCGGTGAAGTCATGGCTGTTTTGAGCCTGGTGAAGGCCTGTTCTGCCTTAGCATCTCAATAAAATCCACCCTTGCTTAGCAATTGATTAAGGGTGGCTGCGATAGTACCAAAGTGACGAATGAATTCACGCCCTGCTAATCCAATTTTAAGGTCACACAACAAACTTGCTATGTACCAAGGGGTGCCATGTGATTACGACGAGGACGAGGACGTAGACTTTGACGTCCTCACATGGTGGAAGCGGAACGAACCCATGTTCCCATGTCTCGGAATGCTAGCTAGACATTGTTTTCCCATCACGGTATCAACCGTAGCTGTGGAACAAGAATTCAGTTCTAACGGCAACATTCTAACTAACTATCGAAGTTGTCTTAGCACTGAATCGCTTGAGACACTTGTTTGCAATTGAGAATGGCTCTTGGCAAGACGTCGAGCTCAAGAGTTAGGGTACGACATTAATTCTGAACATTACATGAATGCAACCACAGATGGAAGCCCTAGTTCCGAGGAATAAGTTATAAACTTTTTTATGTTAATGTAATTATGTAAGTAGTTTTTGTAGGTAGCGATATATAAGCTCCTTCGAGGGTTTCTTTATGGTTCTTTATCTCGTCGCTTTCTTTCAACCGTCGGGATATTAAATGTAGTTGTTCGTGTATTACTCATTTTTTTAATTTTTAAATAACAACTACATTTTTAGATATTTTATTTCATTATTTCCTTTAACACTTCCACTTCTAAAAATTTAAAAAAAATAAGTAAATAAAATGGGTGGCTGAAACTGGCTGGTACGGTACTAGAACCGCCGGTACTGGTACCAGAACAGGTATCGTTCGGTCCGATGACGGTAACGGTCCTTAGGGGTGGCAGTACCAGAACTGGCGATTTCGGAACCAGAACCGTCCCGGAACCGTACCGTGTCTACCCCTACGGTGCTACAATGCCGTCCCCACCGTCCCTTGCCGTCTCTCAGGATAACGGGACCATATGTACTGTTTTACTTAATTTTATTCCTAAAATTTCTAATTTAACTTATATTTGGTATGAGATATGTTTGAGATATGTTTACGAGATATGTTTGTGATTAGATCTATGATGAGAATATAGAAAATCGAAATGTTGATAATTTAGAAAATTGAAAATTTAGATTAGATTTATGTTGAGAATTTTGAAAATTGAAATGTTTACGAGATATCCAAAAATTTTTTAATGATATATTTGTGGATTTTTTTAGTGCATTACATACTTTTGGTTTGTCGTATTCAGAGACTACAAGTTTTAGTTTCATAGAATAAGGAGTTTCAAAGAACGGAGGCCCATCCAGGACCAATTGTCCCCGATGTACTAGTTTTGTCACCCGGAGAACATCGTTGTGATAGGGTGTGGCAAGACCGTAGGCTTTAAGATGTACCGGTGAAATGTGTTAAATATTTTGGTAGCTTGAGGGAAGGGTTTGATGTGGAGCGTTATCCACGAGGTGTGGTGTAGAGCGTCCCACCTTGTCTCCCCGTAGATGGCACCCGGATTGTTGGTTCGCATGGTAACACGAAAGAGTATTGGGCCCAATTGTGTCCAGATATGATGGGGTTTAGGCCATCTTTAGAGGACTTGACCAAGACGCAGATCAAAATGAATGCGATCATATACTGATTCATGCTGGCGATCATAGCCCGGAGGTCGACTTTCTGCAGCATTGTAACGCCCCGAAATGTACCCTAGAATTTCATAACGAATTTTTAGTAAATCTTAATTCTAATTTCTGTTTAAATAAAATAAAAATCAAAATGAAAATGTTAAAATAAGATATTTTAAAGGAATCCTTTTATGGTCAAGATTACACTCGAATTGAAGGCCTCGATGGCATGAGTTCAACGACATGTCCCACGTACAAATCCAAGTTACGAAGGTTAGAGGTTTGACCGTCCGAGATTGAGAGGATTATAAAGAAAACGAATAAAATCAAAGATGACGTAAATTTAATAATTTCTAATGAAATTTGGGTTTTTGTATAGGTCTCGTAAAATGGTGACCAACGACATATAGTTTGTTAAATGGGGAAGGTTCCCATGACATTGGAAACCAATGTCATCGGATGACCCGGAGGCGCTCCGGTGCCCCGTTCGTAAAATTGACGATTCCTACTCCCCCTACCCCCGGTAAACCCCCCACTTCGCTCCGACCCGAACACACCCCCCACCCCCTTCAATTGCACCCCATAAGTCGATTTTGACTTTGGAGTCAATTTTACGAACGGGACACCGGAGTATCCTCGGGTCATCCCATGACATTGGTTCCCAATGTCATGGGAACCAAGGAGTTGTTAAATTTAGATATACGTATAAAGCGTGATGAGTAAAATAGACATTACAGTTTAATAAATAAATATAAATATTTTATAATATTAAATAATAATAACATTATAACTAAAGCTAATTCCTACGCCTATTCCTACTCCAAAACGGAGAAAAGCCCAAACTCCCTCACCCAATTAAAATTAAGAGTAAATTCCATAATTCGTCCTTTATAACAGGGCGGTTTCCATATTTAGTCCTCTATTATCATATATTACCCACGTAGTCCTTTTTTTAAGGGTGTCTTTCCATAAATGATCCTTTTCTGATCTTCTGGCATGTTGGTATTAATTGAAAGACTAAAAGTATAATTTGACATCAACATTATGTTTAGTGACATGTTCTGATATTGGTTAAGTAGATAACACAAAAATAATGACTATAATTGTGGGCTAGGATTCCGACGAAAGACCACATTTGTAGATATGGTTGTAGTAGAAAGCGACTATGATTCACAAACGATGGAAACGGAATAGTCTTTTGAATTGTGTATGACAAAAACGATATATTATCATTGTGAATTACATTTTTAGCCCTCAAATTAACACCAACATGATAGAAGATCAAAAAAGGACTATTTGTGGAAAAATAGACATAAAAGAAGAACCACTGATGTAATATTTGATAATAGAGGACTAAATACGGAAACTCTTTATTATTAAAAGGATTTAGGGGCTGTTTGTTTCAGCCTCTTAATGGTTCAGATGTCTTAATGGTTCATCACTTAATGGTACAGACTGTTTGTTTCAGCCTCTTAATGGTTCAGATGTCTAAATGGTTCAAACATTTGCCTCTGAATGGTTAAGTATTATATAGAGTCTGAATGGTTAAGACCTCTTATCTGAATTGATCAGACATTTACCTCTGAATAGTTAAGCAATATACTAACTATTAATGGTTCAGACTTCTTACTTACCTCTGAATAGTTAAGCAATATACTAACTATTAATGGTTCAGACTTCTTACTGGTATCAGACTTTGAATGGTTCAGAACTTCCCTATATAATTTACTCCGTATATACTAGCCGCACCATCTTCTTGGTCGCTCCACTGCGCGACAAACCTACCGGAGAAGGAAGCCCAAGCCCGCAAACGACTTCGCCGGAGTATTCGCCGGAGTTCTAAACCAATTTCCTTCGCCAATCAGTTAAGGTGAGTGATTTATCTCTGGTTTAAGATTGATTCATAGATTAGGATTTGTTAATATGTTTTCAATTGACGTTGGATTTGCAATTTCGAATATTGAATGTGTCGAATTGAATTAGTATAATATGTTGAATCGAATTAAAGTTGGGAATTGGGATTTGTTCTGTACTGCACTCTGTTCCTTCCCTGTTCTGTTCTTCTCTACCTCCTCTCTCGTTCTTCTCTGGCCTGAACTACTCTTAACGTTGTGGAGCTACTGTACTTGGTCCGCTGCCACCGCTTGCCATTTCCGGAAAGAATTGACGCCACCGCAGACGCTTTGGGTGTCACAGCAGGTGTGAATGAAGATAGGGAACAGTGTCTCCAACAAAACTTAGGCTTCGTTTTAAATTGAGAATATGGTCAGGAGTTCTCCAACTTGAACAAACTTTGTTTTAAGGAACTGACTGCATTGTTTCTAATTTGGCCTCTTGGGTTTTTTTATACTTGATCGTAATCCATCTAAATCTACTAAATTGAAGAATTGGTGCTAATTATACAATGATGCGAAATTTTGAATAGGTCACCTGGTATATCTAGGCGGATTTTAGCTGAATTGGATATTAGAAATCAGCAATAAGGTTAAGATTAGAAAATTGACCCCTGGCAAGAGAACAATTATAAATTGTATGTTTGTTTCACTTTAATTGCATGTTTTCTTTTTACTTAATTTGAGTTTATGCTTATTATTTTTGTGCGGACTAAATGTGCCCCCAGTGAAAAAATCCTAGATCCGCCACTGATTAGATGCATGCCATTTGTAAGTTTAAAATTTGGACTTTAATATGTCATTCGTGTCTAAAGTATATGCGCACATTATAAGCTGTATTTTTGAAAAAGTAAACCTATAAAACATGAATGTATCTCTATACATATTTCAAATGTATGAAATTCATTATTAGCCGTATTTTTAAAATGTTATCCATATTATTCTATTCGTACCGGAATAAGCTAACATACTTTGGACTACTTTGCTAAGTGTATTTGAGGTCATGGGAGAACTGGTGAAAGGGACGGTGACGCCACTTTCCTCACTTTTTCCGGCAGATGAAGCTCGCAAAGCGGTGCAGCGTGTGCAAGACACCATCACGGAGCGGCAGAAAATGATGGACCAACTAAACGACT
This sequence comes from Cuscuta campestris, assembly GCA_900332095.2. Lineage (NCBI taxonomy): Eukaryota > Viridiplantae > Streptophyta > Magnoliopsida > Solanales > Convolvulaceae > Cuscuta > Cuscuta campestris. The sequence goes on from OOIL02001340.1 coordinate 894,965, forward strand.
TTGTTGCTGACAACAAAAGCCTAATCGATCTTGTTCAGCGCCTTCCTGACAAACTCCATCATGATGTCATGGAAAGTTGATTTATTCTATCTATTTTTCCTATAAACTTCGAATATACTATGAATGTGTGAAACAAGTTTTATTTGTTTGTTTTTGGTATTTTAGGTTCCATTTGGGAAGGCTGCATTTTTTCCTGGTAGATTGATTCATACCAATGAGTTTATGGTAATCATGTTATAGTTTTCGAATTTTTATGGTGAGCACACGTAGATCAAGATTATATGGATTCTTTCAAGTTCCAATCACTGTAGGTTCTCCTAGGAGAGAGTTATTATGCAGACAGATCATCCAAACAAACTACTGAGGTTTTGACCAGGAGGGGTAAGGCTTTGGAGTCCCAAGTTCAAAGTCTAAAGGCTGAACTGCAGGACCTTGAGGCTGAAGTTGCTTTTTTTGATGCTACCGCTTCTGAGTCAGTGGTAAGCCTGTTGCTCATCTATGGTGCGCAAACACATTGATTTAATGCTGTTGTGGTTGAATGATTGGATTTAACAACAATTGTTCTCTTGCAATGATATGAGGGAATAATCACTCCCAAGTTTCATATAAACAGTATTTGAGCATTTCACTATTTTTTGTGGGGAAGTAGATTAAGAAATATACGGCTTATGGTATCATGATATGCTTGTGGTTTCATATTTTGCAAATAAGAGCCAATAGACTGATGGTGGGAGGCTAGTATATTTTTCACCGGGAAGTTTATTAAGAAACATACGGGTTATGTATCATGATATGCTTTTGATTACATATTCTGCAAATAAAGAGCTAATAGACTGTAGGGGGGAGGGGGGGGGATTCTCTTTAGTGGAATGGCTATGCATGCACCATTTTATGAGACATTTATTGTCTTTTTTATTTCGTAATGCATCATTTTCAAAAACTATTGTAGATTTGAAGAAATAAAGAGTAGATTCTAATGTCATGTTCTCTTCACCTGATATGAATCTGATTGGAATAAGATCTGGTGTTATCTTATCTGAGTATAGTTATATTTTAAGTTGTTTTGTTTCTGATCTAATCTCTGATTCCAATAAGAAAAAGTAATAAGTAATAAGAGTAAGTTGAAGAGAACATGGCCTAAGTCCTACAAGCAATCTTGATCCTCATCGTTGTCAACATTTTGCATATGCTTGATAGCACTTTTTGTCTTGCTGCTAATATGTTATATTTGCTCTTTCAACTTGCTAGTGAACACTGTATATAGATTTCCCTCTAAGAAATTCTAGAATTATTCAACAGGAGGGTCTTGTGGAGATCAGAGAAGAGATTGTTGAGGAAACTTCTTATGAAAAGTCTGCATCAGGCAAGTATCCTCTTGATTTGAAATGCTATAAAGAAATTCTTATTATTTTTCAAATGATTTAGTAGAGCTTCACTAGATCTTATTTCAGTTATTTGTGTTATCTGTTAACAACTAATTGCATCCTTAACTAATCAGAAAGATGAGTGTAGGATTGCTAGTATAGTAATAATTTTTGCTTGTATTTTGGAATTTTTACTATTTTTGCTCATATTTTAAAAAGTATAGCATCTTATTCTAGAAACTATATTCAAATATGAATAGTCTATATTGCTGTCCTGAACTTTTATAATTTGAGTCTGAGTCTAGTTTGCCTTTGTGTGAATGTAGCTGCTCATTTCGCTATGAATAATAATTTCAACAACGCTAGTTCCATTCTTCAAGATAGAAGCAAGATCCCAGTTACAAACTTCAAACTCTTAAAGTGATGTAGCTATAAACAAGAAACTTTCATAAAAATTATTCAAAACATAAAGTTCAAGTAAAATTATATTGTTGTAGCAACTTGTGCCACTTTTCACAAAACTGAAAGTTCAAGTAAAAACGGTACATGCCAGTACGGGAAAATGTAATATTTTGATAGGTGAGTTTTAATTTTAGATATGTGGAATTGAAGCAGGCGCATAGATCATAGATTCATATATGGCCTTTTGGGTAGGGAAGGTGTGTCGGGGCCAGTAATCTGTGGATATAGACTGAGATCTTCTACATTGATAATGGGTTAATGATTAGTAGATGGATAGATTGTGGCTGAGGCTTGTTTGATGTAAGGCGGGAAGAATGTTGCAAGTTTGATGTGGTATGATGCTCTCCTGGTCTTTTTTGGAAGGGCTGACAAATGACAACGATAGACAGGAGTTATGGCAACTAAGATCCTGATTGGTAGTAGAAATAGATGAAAAAATGTATTTAGTCCCTTCATTCCCATTCTTCCCAAATATAATAATGACTTTCATTCCCAATATCCCTCTTCCTTCAACCAAACAACCTCATAGGGTCAAGATGCTACCGAGAATTCTCCATGTCAAATTTAAAAATCTTAAGGATTTTACTTTCATCTAGTTGATTGTTGTATGTTTAATTGGGTAGCTTTTATCCATATCTTTACAAATAAACAAGGGCGCATTTGCAAATTCTGAGATTGAAAATTTTGCTTTAGCTGTGATTTATATTTAATTTCCTTTGATGTTTTCAGGGGGATCTGGTAGTTCTTCCATGGCAGAAAATGATACCCAAAAAAATGATGACGAAGAATATGCTCGCATATTAGCCCGGATTGCTGAACTTGAGAAAGAAGAAGAAGAAGAAGCTGAAAAAGCCAGCGAAAATAATGAAGATGAACGTGAACGCGTCTTAGATAGAAGTATTGTGCACCCTACCATGGATCAACAAATTGGAAGTTCAGAGGTAATTTATACAGTAGGCTATTTTGACTGAATGACTATAGAGGTATAACTAAGGTTTTCACTACTAAGGGACACTATAGCAACGGATTTCAATGGGTCAAGCTTGGAAGATTTTATACTTGTTCATGCGGCCGACCTAGGTTAATTCAGGATTAACGCTTGGTTTTTGTTGTTGTTTTAGGTGCTTGGCTTAAGTAGCATGACAAAAGCAGTGAGATCTTCAGGAACAGAAATAAATGAAGCTAGAATGACAACTTCAAGAAATCATGATCAGTTGAAAGTAAGGAACACCCACTCGTATCCAATTTGTATACTTCTTTTAGTAATTTAGTTAATTAATTAATTAAGTAATTAATTAATTTTTGGGAATTCCGAACTGCAGGCTGAAGCTTCAAATGTACAAGTTCTACCTAAAGGTTAGCCATTATAAGAAGAAAAAAACTTGAATTCCATATGTAACTGACCTTAAAACAAAGTCAGTGATTTAAATGGATTACATGGAGAATGCCTGTCATTCGGTCAGCCACCTTATCCATTAACATTTGCAATGTGCTTCAGATGAGTGCTCACATGGAGAATGCCTGACATTTTGTCAGCCACATTCAACTGAGGTCAAACCAAAGGAGAATACAGTTGTGTTGGAAAGCAAGGTATCATGCAACTATATGTCCCTTCCTATGACTTCCACTTTCCCTCAAGTTCTTTCCTATTTTTTGTTTTGAATTGATGTGATGGGAATGGGAAAGGGTTAGGCACTCATAGATGAGGCATTTTGAACTTTACATTTCAAACACACAATGCAGTAAAAGAGTATATACATGTTTGATTGATGGTTAAGTAAATCATTTCCAGCAGGCAGTTGTAAACAAAACTCAACAACAGTTTGATGGTGGCAAGGTATGGTCACTGACTCCTCGTTAGAACTTGGTGATATTAATATCCCCTTGGTTCCCATGACATTGGGAATCAATGTCATGGAATGACCCGGGGTCCCTACAATGTTCCGTTCGAAAAATTGATTGTTCTTACTCCCCTCTCATTCATAGTATGTGGGTAAATATGTACAGGCATTTACTGGCTCAATCGTCGAACATTCACCTAACTTTGATATGCAACCAAGAGAGCAGATCGTTGGTCGCACCTCAAAACCAGTTTCTAGATTCAAGATGCAGAGGAAGTGACTGTGTAAGTTACATTGGGCTAACTGATATTCTCCTTCCATCCAAAATTAGTTGTCCACGTTCTTGCTTTCGTTTGTCCGGAATTAGTTGTCCGCTTTTCATATTCAATAATGTAATTATGATTAATTGTCAAAGATATCCTAGAGATGGGGTGTTAGCATTATTGACAAGAATGATTGACAAATTCATTTGAAGGATTAATTTGAAATTTTAATAAATTTCTTTCCTTTGAAAATGAGATTCATTAGAATGTGGACAAAAAAAATCTTGACATATTCATGTACAAGTATATAATTAACCTCCAACATGTGTCAGGACTCAGGAGAATGAATTTTGGACAATCACCAGTTGTGGAACTTGATGGTTTTGACGTTCAAAATACACAAGCTGAAGACTATCTAGTTGGATATTTTAGCCTATACTCTGTATAAAAATATGATGTACTATCTTTTTTGTATTGGGTTCAAGCAAATTTTGTTTCAGATTAAGCTCATCATTAGTTCATGTAATTTTTTATCATTCAGGGAAAATTTCAATTCTAATTTTCTATGTGTAACATAACTGGTAAAAAATATTTCTTTAAACAAATTAGTCTCAACAAGGAGATTTATTTTCACTTGCTTTCGAAAAAAAATCTTACTCATTTTTCGTTCTGGCACTATGTCTTTGTCCATCCCATGCCCCCACTCCTCATGCCTCTCCAATAACCTCTCATTTGGGAGAGTCACCATGATGACATAATCATTATTTTTTTAATTTTAATTTGGCTGAATTTTGTTATAAGGTTAACCATTTAAACTTTGTTTTTGCACATTAATGATTCTATTACAATTTAGTATCTATTCATATGTTTCTAACTTATTAAAATACTTAAAGTTACTAATTTCATTTAGGATTCGAATTTCTGATCTCTCATTTGGATAGTCATCATGATGACATTTGATAATTTAAACTTGAAAAAATATTTAGAATAATTTCAATTTTACTCGGTCTTTCTTAAATAATATCATATTTCATTGTGATGTATAATAATTTTAATTTTGCTGAAATTTGCAAGTTTTAGATCACTATTAAATTGCTAATGGTTGGTTAATGGAATTTGTTTTGCGCAATAAAATGAAAGTTGAGATAATTTTTTATAAATTTTTGTCTTTAATTTTTTCAAAAAAACCTTTTAAATTTTTAAAATGACTTTCTACCTCATTTTTTTTCTTTTTTAACAATTAGTCTTACCTTTGAAAAAAATTTAAAATAGATATAGAAAACAATGAAAATGAGTAAAACAACTAAAACCATATACAAAATTAATGAAATAAAACAATATCAATAAAAATTAACTTCATTTGACTAGAAATAAAACAAGGGTGGGGTTCCCATGACATTGGGTTCCAATGTCATTGGATGACCCGGGGGTGCTCCGGTGCCCCGTTCGTAAAATTGACGGTTCCTACCCCCCTAACCCCCCCGGTAAACCCCCCACCCCGGCCCCGACTCGAACACGCCCCACAAGTTGATTTTGACTTTGACATTGAAACCCAATGTCATGGGAACCGTGCAATTGACAGGGGTAGGGGGGCGTGTTCGGGTCGGGGCCGAGGTGGGGGGTTTACCGGGGGGGTTAGGGGGGTAGGAACCGTCAATTTTACGAACGGGGCACCGGAGCACCCCCGGGTCATCCCATGACATTGAAACCCAATGTCATGGGAACATTGGTGATAAAACAAAAAGCAAATGAAGTGATAGGTTCTAACGTTTTAGGCACTATACAGAGTATTAATGTATTACTACCTCCCACTCATAAAAGATGGAAATAAAAAAAGGAATTTAAAAAAAATTCTTATTGAAACCCCCCCTAAATAAATAAAAAAATGTCTTATTAAAAAATAACTAAAATGAAATTACGTTGAAGTAAGAAAATATTTTTTATTTTTTATTTTTCTTTCCATTTTTTAGGGTTTTAATAAGATATTATTTATTGTTTTTTATTTATATTTGTTACCAACGGGGGAAGTAATACATTAATAATCCATCCGTATAGCTCCAAAAACATTAGTAACCACCACTCCATATTTTTAGTTCTATTTCTTACATGTTTGAGTTTATTTTTCATTAATTATCTTTTTATTTTATTAATTTTGTATGGTTTTAGTTATTTTTTTCATTTTCGTTATTTTTATATCTATTTTTTTTATTTTTTGCTAACATAAGACTAATGTTTATAAAAATTGATAGAGGTAGAAAGTCATTTTAAAAGTTTAAGGGAAAATTTAAAAAAAAAACTAAAAATAAAGTTTCATAAAAATTAATCTAAACTTTCATTTTGTTGCACAAAACAGAACATTTTCATTAAGAAGCCGTTAGTTTAACGGTGACACAAAACTAGTAAATTTCAGTAAATTTGGAATTATTATCTAGCACAATGAAAATTAAAATTATTTTTGAAAGACTAAGTAAAGTTGAGATTATTTCAGATAATTTTGCGTTTAAACTTTGATTTTTAAGGTTTGATATAGATGCTTTTAGATACTTCAAGTATTTCAATGTTCTTACATCAATATCCTAATTCCTAAACATTAAAAAATGATCAATTGAGCTCATGAAAAATAGGCGACCCATGTGCAATAAAATTTTCTAGAGTAAATTCCATAAAATTTTATAGGTGGGGTAGGTCATCAAGCCATATTTACCATATTTACCATAAAATTGCTCCCAAAAATTGGTAAATATGGTTTGATAAAAAGGTATGTCTTAAAACGCTCCCAAAAATTGCCATATTTACCATTTCTTCTCTTAATAAAAAGGTATTTGATGTATATTCGATATAGTGATTCGACAAGAACATCTCAATTGAAGTTGGACTGACCCAATAGCTATATGAGTTCGATTGCAGACTTGGAGGCGAGGCCCAAGAATGGGACGGGATGACATCTTATCTAATACCTAAATTAAATGGGATTCCCCGAATCGTGTGATTCAGGGGAATTGATAACTGATTCCCCGCCATGATTGCTCACGATTGGCAAATGGTCAATAATGTAGCACACGAACATGACATACCTTATACATGGTAGAAATTGACTATAAATAGGAGGTCAACCCTCCATTGCAAGATAAGCTAAAAGAAGCTAATACAAAGAGATACGAGTTCTGAAGCCATTCTTATTATTTATTTGTTCTTCATATGTCATAGTAGTTGGCTAAATCCCACCATTGGTGCTTTTATTGAGAGTTTACTGTGAGATTGATATTGTGAGAGTGTGGCTGGACGAAGAACGAGGAACTCTAGGTGTAATGGTGAAAACTCTGAGTAGTCTTCTTGCAACACCCCGGCCCCCACCCTAGCCGTAAGTGTTCGCTCATAGGATTGTAGACTGGCCCCACAAACCAACACACGTCTTTCCCGCGCACTTTGTCCTCACTCGTGCGCGCCCAAGGAATTTCCCAGGGGATCACCCATCCTAAAATTTCTCCAGGTCAAGCGCGCTTAACTTTGGAGTTTCTAGGTGATGAGCTCTCGAAAAGAAGATGCACCTTGTTAGTATGAGTAGTACTATCAATCCTTTTTGAGCTCTTCCCATTCCCATCTTGATACGGGGTATTACATTCACTCCCACTTAGGAATGCAACGTCCTCGTTGCATCCTTTTTTTAAACCCTTAGATCTTCCCTGCTAGGCGAACTAAGCTCGGCCCGTCACGGTCGCAGGGTTGCTCTGATACCATTTGTAACACCCCAGCCCCCACCCTGGCCGTAAGTGTTCGCTCATAGGATTGTAGACTGGCCCCACAAACCAACACACGTCTTTCCCGCGCACTTTGTCCTCACTCGTGCGCGCCCAAGGAATTTCCCCGGGGGTCACCCATCCTAAAATTTCTCCAGGTCAAGCACGCTTAACTTTGGAGTTTCTAGGTGATGAGCTCTCAAAAAAAAGATGCACCTTGTTAGTATGAGTAGTACTATCAATCCTTTTTGAGCTCTCCCCATTCCCATCTTGATACGGGGTATTACACTTCTGTTGCGACGAGAGTCCCCGAACAACACAACGCTGCTCAGTCCACTGGGATTGAAGCGACCCTAAATAACACTACCAGCATGATGGTGAATGTTATGGACAGGCTGGAACGGGCCCTTCCCGGGCCCTCGAGGGTTCCTAGAAACCCAGTGGAGCAGCAGAGGCAGATTCCCCAAATGGCAAGAGGTGTAAAAAAAACCTAATTCTCTAGGAGATTGAAAGGGAAAGAGAGGCCATCAGGAAATGCCTAGATGCAAAAATGACCCGAAATAACTGGAAACACCACAGTAAGCCCCGGGCGACAGGCCGGGCACCAGTGGGACTCCGAGCTACCAAACAACTGCACAATGAGGCGACTAAGAATCATAGAGGCTCGGTGTTTGAGCGGATGTATATGGAGTGGGTCCCAGTGTGCGAACGGTTAGAAAAAAACCCAGGGAAAGCCCTTGTAGGCTAGGAGCGATCGCAACCCAGCCGGGTGGAAATCATCTCACTGGGAGCAGCGCCAGGGTGGTACAAGGAGGGTGCCTGGGCAACTAAAAGATGAGGCACAGAGCTAATTAAGGATCTCCGGTGACAGATCGAGGAGATGCAGCGCAAGGTCAACCATGGACGCGTCTTCACGACACGCACCAACACTACCCTAGCTCTGGAGACATTTGCAGAACTTACCTGGTTGGGTTTAATATTTCATTTATCAAGTGATGTGATGGGGAGTCAGTTCCCCAAGAGCATGTCAAAAGTTATGTACAGACAATGGTCGCCACGGATGCCCTAATGTGCCGTTGTTTCCTCTAAGACATCGACATCAAAGTAGCGGCTTGGGTAAATCATATCCCGGTTGGGTCTGTCCGAATTGCGACGAGCTATGCCTATTTTTTTGGAACATTTTGCAAGGAACTGTCAGGCGAAGAAACACTTCACGCACCTGGCCTCCATCTGCCAAAAAAGCAGCGAGTCCTTGAAGAACTTCTTGACTTGTTGGGGGGAAGAGTTCCGAGAAGTAGAGGGCGCTAATGAGAAGTCAAGACTGGAAATGTTTATCGTAGCTCTACAAGAGGGGCTCCTCCACACGGATCTCACGCCCATCCCCCGGATACCTTCGAAAAAGCTATGGTCCGGGCTGTGAGGTACGTAACCCTAGAGGAGCGCAAAAAAGAGAAGAAAGAGAAATCTCTGAAGGAAGGGGGTGGAAAGAAGAATGGAAAGAAGCCATTCAAGGGGAAGAAATCAGGTTTCCCCAGATGGGCCGATGGGCCAGTCTGTCGGGTCCTCAGGTGATACCAAGTCACATTACCCAGTATTCAGCATACCTGTAATGGAGGTAATGTCGCATGCGGCCCAAAAAGGCTTGATGACCTACCCCACCTACTCACTTTTTTAGAAAGATATATTTCATAAGGTAAATCGGAAAAATACTTTCCTAGTTTACCTCTTGTTTTGATTCCTTTGGAGTTGCTCATACAAAACATAGAGTACTCGCTCTGTCTCAATTTAAATTACATATTTACTATTCACATGGTAGAACTTTAGCCATGTTCTTTACTCACTTTTGATCCTCTTTGATAAAATAGCTCTTATCACCTCTTATTCTGTAGAATTTTTGATGTAATTTTCAAATATACAAATTCTTTTTTTTTATTTCACACAAAATTTCAAATAAATTGAGTTAAAAGTAATTCCAGTCAAACCTTGTAAACAACATTAGCGATTTAACTTAAGAAGTAGGGAGTATTATTGAATACAACTAAATCCTTTCTTTTGTTTATTGTAACTAAATTATTTCAAACAAGAATGCAGTTGTTGTGGGCGTTGTACAGTTGGCAAAGGCAGGGAGTGTGAAGGAGGTAGATCTGAGTTTGATTCCTGGTAACTGTGCTTGGTGGCAACTATGCTAATTTTAGGGTATTCGCAAGTACTAGGTTCAGACTTCACTCCTTGCCACTAATTTATGATCAAAATCACATTTACCTTTTCCCAATGACCGTCGGATGCGTCTAAGGGACCCCTTGGGGACGAGGCTGATCCTTTAAATAGGAATGAAGTCTAATTAATAAGACATATATTAAGAGCTTGTTTGGCGAACATAAGAAAATTTGCAAAAAAAAGAAGGCAATATTGGGCTATATATTCAATCTTTTGTAATAGATGCTTGTCGTTTAATTTTCAATATATGGACATAGGGCTTGTTCTCATATGATTGATTCTGATCTCATTGAAATACATTATGTTCTGATATGATTATAGTTGTATTTAACGTTGTTTTAGATCTTATACGATCTGATCACATCTAATTCCAATAAGAATACTACTTTGAACACCAAAATTCACCTTTTTCTTAATTTTGAAAATTAAAAAATGAATAAAAAATAAAATAGCAACACCGGTCAACCACCGGTCAGCGTTGGCGGTGCGACGGAGACCGGCGGCCGCCGGTGGTGGTCGGCGGAGGCCGGCGGCGGCAGAGGTCGCCGGCGGCGGCCGGCGGCGGTGGTCGGCGGCGACGGCCGGTGGCGGCAGGGGGTCAACGGTCAAAGTCTAGTCAGCAACATGCACTTCCTTTGATTTTTTTTCAAAAAAAATCAAAGTGTTGAAAAAATATGGTGAGCTTTGCCTTACAGTTTGGTGAGCTTTGTAGTTGTCCTTGGTGAGCTTTGCAGTTAGGGGTGGGCGCGGTCCGTGATGGTCCGTGATACTACCGGAACCTATCACGGACCGCTATTATTTAAACGGTTCGGTATCGGTACGGGATGAACTCCAAAATCATTCGGTACCATTCCGTTTTGAAACGGAACGGTACAATACCATACCCATGCTCAAACCGTGCCAAAAAAAATGAGCGTACATTACTTAAAGAATATTGAATTTAATGTATAAATTTGTATAAAAAAGAACAAGAACGTTAAATAGAAGTATTGATTTAAAATTTGAACGGATCATAAACATAAACAATACTCCGTAAAAGATAACGAGTCCAAAGTTAAAAAATATTTCTTCCAATCATATAATATCGGAATACTAATAACTATAAAAAAATATTGCCAATAGTAATGATAAATATAATAACAACAATAATAATGAGAGGAGTTTAAAAATGAATAATAAAATACGAAGTACTCTATACACGGTATTACGGTAAGATGAAAGAGACAAATACTCCTTAATTATTTGAGATACGTACTCCGTATATAGGTTGGACGGTTCGGTCCGTGATGATCGGTTCTAAATATTTGTATCACGGTCTCGTCCCATTTGGTATCGGTTCAGTTTCGGTTCGTGATGAAAAAAATCAATCCCGTTTGAAAACACTATAAACGGTTCGGTACCATTACGGTCCGGTATGGTACCATGCTAGTTCGGTTTTTTTTGCCCACCCCTATTTGCAGTGGACAGTGGTGAGCTTTGCGTCATCTGACCATAGCATGTCATCTCACCGTAAAGTGTCATCTGACTGGAGTCAATCTCATATATATATATATATATATATATATATATATATATATATATATATATATATATATATATATATATATATATATATATATATATATATGGATTTTGGTTCAAGTGAGAATGCAATCTTATGAAAGAAATGAGAATAAATCTGGTGCTTTAGATTGTGAGATCTAAGGGTCAGGATTGCATCAAAATTAGGTGCATCTAAATGGTTTGAAAATGAATCATGTCGAAATGCACCATAATCCTTTAAAAATGCACTATTTCAAAATTTGAGTGTAGGATGCAATCTGAGCCGCACGATGCATCAGATCCAAAGGCTAGATTTTATTCTTATTTCTTTCACCAAGGTGCATTCTCACTTGAATCGGCCCCTGTATGTATGTATGTATGTATGCATACACACACCCCCATACACACACATGCACAACCTTGTGCCTCATTTGCCGATCACCATCGTCTACCACCATCATTGTCCGATCATCATCATCTTCTTTTTCTTTTATTTATTGTGTGCGACACAAAAAATAATTATAAAGAAAATGAGAAGCAAGAAATTGGTGAAAAAATGATTACTAAACAATGAATTAAAAATTATTTTTATAAATATGTTACTTTAGCCATGTTTGGTAAATGGTGGTTCACCAACATTTGACATCTTTGACCATAAACGACGGATTGGACTAGTTAAATCACCAAATTAATTATTTGGATAAAGCCTTTTGGAATTGGCATTTAGGCTGGATCTGCTATCTGCTACTTCCAGCGGCACTAGGCTTGCTTATCCCAAACTTTGGGCTACCACCATGTCGCCGGTCATGGCTCTGTCGTCGCTGGGGTCGGAATCGGAGATTGGAGCGATGCACTGAGCCCGGTCAATCGTCGCTGCGCAGCCAGCTGGAACTGCAAATTGGGGCTCTGAGCTTTCCCCTTTACGGGTTGGAGTGCCCAAATCCAGGCGCATGTGCCTCACTATCGAACAAGATGTGTTGATGGTTTGCCGGCCCGCCCTCTATTGCCAACGTGTTGGCTTTGCTGCTGACTGAAGTCCGGCGAACGGGGTGGGGATTGGCGGTGGTGCACGAACTGATCCGCCGGCCCCCATCAGAATCTGGTCCGCCCCTTTCCTCCTCTTTGATATTAGCCTAACAGAAATTGGTTTTGCAGCTTCAATTTCCACCATCTGTCGTGGTCTACCGGTCTGAATAGCATCGTCTGCGGTTTGCCCTCAGAAAACATTAGAGGCATTAACGAGGCTCCCCCGCCTAGTCAGATTTACGCAGAGATTTACTCTCTCCAATCATCAATCAATCCAACCCCCAGAGGGTCCAGTCTCACCCACACAGATTTCTACTCAATGGTGGCCGGTGGAAGAAGCTCAAATCTCAGGGCCAAAATTAAGCGCCTTTGGTCGGCGGAGCTCTGGTACTGTCTGCTGGTCGGCAGGGCAGCAGGGGAAAACACACTGCTCCTTGTGGCATCTTAATCGGAATTTGCAGATTAAAAGAAAAGAACGGATCTTATTGGAGACCCCATTCGTCGGCTGGATTGGGATTCAGCCTTTGTTCTAAATGGAATTTCTGTGTAGTCTCCCAGGGAGAACACAAGGATTCACCGCAAGGATGAATCTCTAGAAAGAAAAGAATGGCAAAAATCTGGTTGAAAATTTTTTGAGAGCACGCTTGATGCGTTCGACAATCTCAATGTTGGATTATGGCATCGAATTGAAGGAGAAAATGTACGAAGAAGAAGCTAAGTGAATAATGTTGTGTATTGAGCCTCCTTTTCCCCCTTCCCTCTCCCAAGAAAAGGGTTTCAAGAAAGATAGATGAGGGTTTCTTTCAATTGGTGGAATATGAGAAAATTCCATTCTTTTGTACCCATTGTCGTCAGCAAGGACACTCTATTGAAAGGTGCAAGCTTTTGGAGGAGTATAATTAATGCGTTTGAGACTCGGAGGAAGGGGAAGGATCGGAGCATGTTCAAGAGCCACGGCCGAAACGGGATCCCAGCAAAAGTGTAGAAAGAATATTTTCATTAATGAATTGTGGTCATTACATGTGAATATACTAGGAATCTCAATCCTAATTATGGTAGGAGAGACATAGTAGGAAGCTGATACAATTATGGTAACAATATAATACGTACACTAATATTAAATATATAAATAATACTTCCTCTGTCCACCATAGATCTTCCCGGAACAACGCCGGAGTCTACCACAATCTTTATGCTAGTAAAGATTATAGTAGTATAAAATATAAAGATTAAAATTTGGGATAATAATAATCTTGTATATTTCTATAGAAAATATTTCCAATAATATTTAGAAAATATTATAGATATTTTCTATACACAAAATGATATATGTGGAAGTGTGGAACCAAAATAATATTTTATCTCACTAGAAAATATTATGGCCGAAAGTATGCAANTTATTTAAAAACAAAGATTACAAATTGATTAATCATACTTTGTCATTAAGCTAAAGGTTAAAACATTATTAGCTCCACTAATTTCAATCATGGAAATTTGATCCTTTAAAATCTCCACTTGGCCGAACAATGATATGAGAAGGATTTGTGAAATTCTTCTCCACTCAAATGTTTAAAGTGTATTTTATTTGACACCAAAAATTAATATAAAATTAATTTTAAATCAAATAAAATACAAACATCATTTTTAAACAAGTATAAAAATATACTTTAAATAGTTTATGTCAAAATAATTATTTTCATAATTAAAATGACAAACCAAAATAAAATATTCAACATATAATATATATATATTAATCGGCACATATATATAATATATATAACCGAATATTTATATATATAATATTACATTCCAAAATATTTTATTTTACTATTTTTACAAATATACAAATTACTTATTATCCCATTGTTTAATCCTACTCCTTAAATTGTCCAAAGTGTGTGACTCGTATAGGCACTTATAAAGCTAGCCATAGTATTGGCTCTGCACCAATACTATAAACAATAAGCGGTATCTAGCAACACATTATTGTCCCCAGATTATAAGTTAAGACGTTTGCACCGTCAAAACCTTTCCACGACTCAGACTCTGTGTAACTGTATCCCTTTGTCTCAATGCCTAAACTTAATGCAAGGGATTAATAAAATCCAGCTTGTATCCATTAAGTCATTCACTGATTTATCAAGTCTGACTAATAGGAACAGACGTCATAAAAAACATCTCAGCATGGCCATGCAGTTTCCTCAGTCATGACTTATCAGTGGGCCCCATAAGACATTAATCTCTTTTAAAAGAGTAGTGACAAATCCTATGTACGTAATCTACGTTTCTGAATACGCGCTGCGGCAATACCCAAAACAAAGCCTGTATACCATCCTTATTTCATATGGCTTAGGACGATGCATCAAAGTATGCGGGTTCACATATGCAGAAAACGTAATACTTCAAGTCGAAGGATAGTTACACCCGTGGTCGTGCTAAATATGCTTAGAGCATGAACTAAAAGTTCAAGCAACATCTTTAGGATGGGTCAGTCCGGCATCCTATTATCTCTAGATAATATCTGCCCATGTGCGGATGCGAACACACCGTCATTGACTATGAGACTAAGTCAAACATCCAACACACACTAGTCTCACATGCATTAACGATATCCCACTCTCGTTAATACTCGACTATGGACATT
>OOIL02001340.1:927025-996504 GCA_900332095.2 Cuscuta campestris
GGGGCAAGAGGGGTTGTTACCAAAATTGAAATTTATTGGGAAAATATAAAATATGGAAAAGATCACAGATTAAAGTGTTCTTGTTTTGCTCTTATCCACTAACCAATTTTGAAATCTATTGAATGGTGGAGTTATATGAAACTGTGAAAAGATAGGTTCATCTCTAGAAGCTTGATTGCATACATGGTTTCATCTTCTTTTTCCTTTTTGGTTTTGACAGGAATTGCTGACCGTTTAGCAGCAGCTTTTGGGCACTCAAAGTTTAGTTTGGGTTTTACTGGAACACACGCACTTCCTCAGATCTTCTATGCCCATGTTTAGTATGTTTCTGATTCATAAATTTTGTGCAGTTATGTTTCATGGGAAAGGCTGATCAGTGTTGAAAATCTGAATCAGATTTTACTTGTTTCAAAAGAATATGGACTATGGAGTTTTGGTGTATTTTTGGTAGGTAAAAAAGGCTAAACTAGGTAAAATACTAAAAATTTAAACCAAGAATGTGAATATCCAAACACTTCTTTCCAAATGCTCTTATCGACAACATTTTGCAATTGGCATCTTGACCCGTCAGAAATGTTCTTTTCCCCAAAATGATAAGCATTACATACCAAACATGCTCATTGTTATTTCACTAACCATCAAACAAAATGCCCTTTAAGGTCATTTACTAACTCTTTTTTCTACATTAAATTTTTCCACACGCTTATCATAAAAACATGGATAATGGAAGGGAATACATGGGAGGAAAGTTAAAATGGAAGAAAAAGTTTTATGTGAATAAAAACATATTTGAACTCACCTACTATCTAGTGGAGTATCTACTAGGAAATTTCAAAGTAATCAAGTCATTTACATCCAGTCATTAATTAAAGTTTAAAGCCTATCCAATCCATGCATTGTTGCCATAATGAATGGATTCAATTTAGATAGAAGAGAAAGAGAAGGAAAGAAAAATAGCACTAGCATTAGCGAGTAAATTTCTGTTCTTTTCATTTGGAAGAATTAATTTCTAATTTTTTCCAAGTCTTTTTAGTTTCTTCAAAAAAAAAAAAACAGTTCCTTCTAACTTCTTCTAGTTTCTTTCAATGACTTAAAATGTATTTATACACTATGAATATATAATAATACTCTGTATTATATATCCAAATTTATAACATATCACATCAAACACGAACAATGATAAATTATTTTTTATCCAAAATTTAAGTTTTTACGTTTTATTTGGATGATCATTTAATTGAGTGATTTTCTAACACTTAAATTCTTCCAATATTTTCTAACTCCTAATTTTTTTTTCAAAATTCTTATGGTTTCTTTTAATTTCTTTCAATACCCAACTCAGAAATTTTAGCTCAAAAGAGTAAGGGCTAAAGAATAAAATTCCTCACCTCTCTACACTTTTTCTTAGGGCTGGGTCGGAAAAACCGAAAACCGAAAACCAAACCGAAATCGATCGAAACGAGTTAAAAAAAACCGAACAGAAAAAACTGAAACCGAATGTAAAAAAACCGAACCGAACCATTATTGTTTGGTTCCGTTTTGGTTTTTACTTTGAAAAACCGAACCAAATAAATTGAACTTATTTATATACTTATTTTTTATGTATATGAATATATGTGATATGTATAAAAATCATATAAACAAACATGCAAATATATTACTAGTTGATAAAAAATTTTTAATTAACTATTAATTAAACATTTTAACCATGTTATAAACTTTAAAAAGTCTAAGATATAAATACCAATAATTAATCCTAATATAGAATTATATAACATTAAAAATTAATATGAGTAGTTAACATATTAACATAAAAAAACTTTGATGTTATAATGTAAATAAAAGTATTATATAAAAAAAACATAAATTCTCTATAGTTGATTTTACATACGATATCTTTAGGAGTATTTGGGATCTCCTAGATGTTTGTTAGGCACTTGACACATATTTTGTATGTAAAATTGAACCGAATAGAATACTAACCTTCCGTTCGGCATTTTTTTGTGTGTAAAAATCAAGCAAAAAAACCAAACCCAAACTTACGTATTGTTATTGCTTCGTCGAGTTATAGTATTTAGATAATTTTTAATGCTTATAAGTATTTACTTTTAAAAACCGAAAAAACCGAAAAAAACCAAAATAAAAACCGCATAAAAACCGAACCGAATAACCAACGGTTTACATATTTTTTATGCAAAACCGAACCAAATCGAACCGCCAACTTACCTTCCGTTTTGTCTTTGGTTTTGGGTAAAAACCGAACCGCCAAAACCGAACCCACCCCTACTTTTCCTCTCATCATTTTTTGTGTGGAAACTTTTTAAAATATTTCTCTCCATCCCAAATTATGTTCTAGTTTAACTTTTATAGTCAAAATTAGCATAAAAGTCAAACTAAAACAAGTAATTTAATTTGGAACGAAGGAAGTGCTCCCTAATGGCGAGGAAATGCTTTTTTCACTCAACCCATCCATCCTACTTGAGGGTTCGTTTGGAAACGAGGAAAGCAACTTCTAGAAAATGAGTTCTGGAAAATAAGTTATTTTCCCGTCGTCATTTTTATTTTCGATTGTTCCGCTAAAAGTCTAAATATGATTCATTTCTATTTGATTCATTTCCCATCAAATAAATATCCCGAGAATGATTTATTTATTACTCCCTCCATCCCAAAAAGAGTACCGCATTCCCTTTTTCAATGATCACGGAACTTTTAGTTATTTGTACGTTTTCATTGATTATTTGATAAAAGGTCCCTAGTTATAGGTCGTTTTACATATTTAGTCCCTACATATCAAATATTACTAATTTAGTCCCCAATTATTATATCATTTTTCACGAATGGTCATTTGTTAATGTTTTTGTTAAGAACATGGATAAAATTGTATATCCATATATACTTCTCTCTCTCTCTCCTCAATTAAGTTCCTCCCTCCTTTTATATTCTTTCCCAAACTCGTCGCTGAGTTTGAAGCTCTAAACTCAAAACTAAAATAATCATTCCTCTCTCAATTATTAGTCTTCCCGATGGAACTTAAAATCAAAACCAATAAGTTTTATGGATGAGTTTTATCAGTTAGTCTCAAAAATTGCAAAGAAAATAAACATTAAAACTCCTCCATGAAGGTTATTAATTTCGAATTTGGGTTCCACCAGTTAGACAAACAATTGAGAGAATAGTGATTATTTCGGTTTTGAGTTCAAAGCTTCAAACTCAGCGACGAGTTTGGAAAAGGAGTGCGAGGGGAGGGAGAAAGCTTAATTGAGGAGAGAGAGAAGTGTGAATTTACAATTTTATCCACGTTTTTAACGGAAATGTTAACAAAGGACCATTCGTGGAAATTAATATAATAATTGGGGACTAAATTAATAATATTTGATATGTAGGGATTAAATATGTAAAACAACCTATAACTGGGGACCTTTTATAGAGTTTACTCTAAAATAAAATATGGGTAATTTACCTAAATACGATTAAAACATAATGATTTTTTCAATATAAGACCATATGTTTTTATTTCCCAATGTAGAACCATTGATCATTATCTATTAGTCATTATTCAATTAAATATCCAGCATCCCTTGGACATTATTCTTCTCACTAGTCATTATTAAGTCCTATTTAGGGAATAAAAAAGTTTAAGTCCTACATTGGGAAATGATTTATGTTTTAGTCCTATTCAGTGCAAATTTCAATAAAATATTTTAAAAATCTCTTATTTTGAAGAACTTTTTTCATATAGTTTTTAAATATGCAAATTTTATTTTTTATACCAATATTTAAATAAAATAAATTAAAAAAATTTGATATTTTACTTCGTTTTGCGAAAAATACAACATACCCGTACATATACAAAAGTGCAAATCAAGTTCATAATTTTTACTCCCTCCGTCTCGCTATATTCGTCCAATTTTGACTTTTGGAACTGTTCATCTAAGCACTTTGACTCATCAAAATCTCTCAATGTGTAAGCCTAAATATAGTCATGTGTGATCTTGTTTGATTTGTCTTAACATATAGATTATTAATATATAATTTCTATAGTTTTTTGATATACAAATTACAAGATAAAATGGATTAAAGAAGTGTATTGGATGGTGTGTAAAAATGAAAGTGGACAAATACTCTGGGACGGAGGTAGTAAATGCTCCTCATCATTGTTTTGTTTGGAAACTTTTAAAAACTCTCCATCCCAAGTACCTATATCATACACTTGGATGTACAATATTTTTCGTATATCTACTTGAATACTCATTTTTTTAACTGAACACTTATTTTCATGCAATACGATAATCATTTTTTTAGCATAACTGAATTTTAGTAAAAATGAGTATTTAGTTACTCAAAAATGAATGCTTATTTGTACAAAAATGAGTATTCATTTGCTAAAAATGAGTATTCAATTGCTCCAATATGAGTATCCAATTGGTCGTAAATGAGTACTCACCGCGGATGTAACGAAAACATCGTCCAAGTTGTACGATATATATTGCGTTCTATCCCAAATGATATTTGGGAGAAGGACCAAAGTAGTATGACATATCCTCAAAATAAGATTTGAAACATAAACTTCCCTAAATATGAGTAATTAACTTAATTAATCTAATGGATTAAAGTTAAGAGCGAAATAGAAGTAAAACATCGACTATGTACCAAAATAAAAGTTATATTCATATTACAATGAAATTAAATACATTTTATGAATTAAAAAAAATTTTAAATTAGCTACAACCCCTGCCGCACATGTCACATGCCATCGTTGGTACTGTCGTCGATATTAAATGCGGCCATCATCTACATTGTTGCTGCCACTAACACCGCCACGGTCGGCACAATAGCCGTCATCACCACCACGATCTACAGCTCTCATGCCCATTTGTTGCGGATGCCGCCTCCATCACCCCCATTTTTTACTGTCAATGTCAGAATTTACTGCCATTGTCGCCACCATAATGTCATGGTGTCACTGCCAAGGGAGAAAGCTTTCAGTTCCAATACAATGTCAACCAAAGCCATAATGTCAAAGACGATAATGCATACTGACAAACCTGTCATTGCATAATGCCTAACATGTTATTGCGTAATGCCAAACATGTTAATATAAAATGTAAAAAAGAAAGTGAAATGTCAAGATTACCAACATACAATGTCAAATTTCTTATTACTATCACCAAATTTTACTGAAATTGGGAGTAAAATTTAAACACAACTAATAGGAAAACAATCAAACAAAAAATTAAAAGGAAAAACAATCAAATACAAAAATGAAAAGAAAACTCCAAACCAAAATCAATGCCTAATGAAGATACAATTTTTTTGGAGAAAAAAAGGATGAATGCAATTAGTTGGAAATATTTTTTACTTCTACAATGAAGTCTCAATTATAGAGCATTTGGAAGCTAATTAAAAATCAAAATCATAGTCATCGGGACTGGCGGTAATCTCAGATATGTTGGATATAGGCAATGTGATAGATCTGCTAGGGGGAGAGATAGAGGCGGCGCTCCGCGGTGGATCTACATGGGATGCTTCGTGACAGATCTACAAAGGGGGAACCTGGTGCGGTGGCATTGTGAGGAGTGGGGCGGTAGTGATGTACCGCATGCACTTGGGGTGGATTTGACGGAGGCAACGCTTCAAAATGGTATACAAGCGTCGCTAAATTCCGTCGCCAAATTCCGTCGCTAAATTCTGTCGCCACTTCCGTCGTAGACTAGCGACGGAAAAGAAAAATCCGTCGTCACACTGACTACTAACGAAAAAATAACGACGGAATCTGTTCCGTCGTTACGAAGATCACCTACGGAAATAAGGCTTTGGCGACGGAATTATTCCGTCGCCATTTCAGCAGTTTCTTGTAGTGGTAAGGGTGGTGGCCAAAAATGAGAGAGATGGAAGAGAGAGAGGCATGATGGGGTGGCCGTAAGGAGATGGACCAGATGATATTTTAGTTTGACTTTTATGTTAACCTTGACCACAAAATAAGTATAATATTCAATAGATAAAAGATAAAAATTTAATACCGAGTATGTCAAAACTGCATCTTAAAACAAGCTCAATTATATTAAATTTACAATAAAAGTAAATATATTTTTTTCATATTTTATAGTCAAAATTAGCATAGAAGTCAAACTAAAAGAAATAGTTTGGATCGAAAGGAGTGCTCCCTATTTGCGAGGGAACGCTTTTATCACTCAACCCTTCCATCCCACTTTAGGGTCCATTTAGAAACTAGGAAAATGAGTTTTGGAAAATGAGTTATTCTCCTGAAGTCATATTCTTTTTCTGTGTTAGGCTGAAAATGATCTACTTGGGGTCTCTCTCTTTGATTCATTTTCCAGATAATGAATATCCTTAGAAGTGTTTAATTATTACCACATAAACCAAAAAAAGAAAGAGGCTTTGTTGTTGTTGACTCATAATAACAATGACATACTCCCTTTTATTAATTCATACAAACATACCTTATAACAAAATGACACAAGCATACACTAATTCATAAAATCTGGTCTGACACTCTGACTCCATAGAACTCTTTGATTCATGTCTTCCTTCTTCAAAGCACCCCTAAAACCACTTAGTTCCATTTGCTCAGTCCATCTGAACTGCAGTGAGGCACAACCACAGCCATCCTAAGCCTTGCGCCACTACAGCCATTTTAAGCCTTCCTAGTTCCTAGTTAGTTTCCAAAGGTGAAATATCAGTAGATGGATGTATTACAACCTAGCGGAAATATGTAAGAGTAATATGCCAGAAGATTCAAGAACACAGACAGATTATAAAAGGCCAATTACTATAACAATATGAATTACCTAAGCTATTCTTTATCAGCAAAAATCACCTAAGCTATTTGGACACCATGAATTACTCAGTAAAATCCAGTCCAAAAATAAAAAATCAGTACTATGAATAGGAGATAATAAAAATCAGAATTGCTTTTGTTTGGTTCATTTTCTGAAAAATGAAAAATCATTTTGAAGCATAAATCAAACAAATCACCCAAATTCAATCCAGGCATTCATAGCACAAAAAACAACCCAGGCATTCACGCACTAACTCAAGATCTATTATCTATTTTTCCCCAAGATCTTAATCAACCAAGAATAAAGAATTGTTCTTCAATGTCCTCCCCCAAAAAATAAAAACAAATGAATCACATTCCAAGCCTAAATTAAATTTATAGCCCAAAACCTAATCTGTAACGGAATAACGAATTTACCCTTATCGCCACTGATGTTCTACTGTGAAGACGAACAATGACAAGGATGAAGATGTGCATAGGCGGCGATGGGGATGAGATGGTGAAGATGGAGGACGAAGGAGATGGGAAATGGCGGCGATAGGGATGGAGACGGGGGAGATGGGGGCATAGTTTGTAAGGCGTCGCCTAGGCGATAAAGCGCTGTCACTAGGACGCCTTGACTGCTCGCCTCGCCTAGAAAACCATAAGGCGCTCACTTAGGCGTCGCCTTTCCTCGCCTTAACTCGCCTTACCTCGCCTTGATGCCTTGGGCCCCATTAAAAGTTTGAAGAAACCCATTTATTAGTGCAGCCCATTTTCTTTTCGTGTAGCCTAATAGACTTAAACTTATCTTCTCTCTCGGTCTCCTCTTTCTCGACCAAGCTTCTTTAAAATGTATAAGACATATATATATATATATATATATATATATATATATATATATCTCTGTGTGTGTGTGTGTGTATGTAGGTATGTATGTATGTCGCCTAATTGTCGCCTAGGCGTGCGCCTAGTCGCCTAGGCGATATGAAGGTACATTGGCGACTCGCCTCGCCTTGCCGCCTTACAAACTATGGATGGGGGGACGACGATGAAGACGGGGATTGAGATCAGCGGAGAGCAGAAAATAGAGGTGGAAAATGACTTCCGTAAAAAAAGTTTGGAAGTCAAATTCATTTTCCATTTGACCAGGAGTTTGTTTGTTTTCTTTACACCATTTTCCTATCTTGTCAAACACCGGAGAATGGGAAAAATGACTTCCAGAAGTCCTTTTTCCCCTTTCCAAATGGAGCCTTAATTCTTTCTCTCCATTAAGCTGGGGTGGGAAATTTCCACATAGAGAGACAAAAAAAGTATGTGAGAAAAAATGGTAATCACACTAGTTGGGAGCAAATATATATGTAATATTCTCCCATTAGTGGGAGTGGGAGGAATGAGTCGATTCTATCACGTCTTCCCTAATCGAGCCACACACAAAGAATGGATAGAGTTCAATGGAAGGGAGAAAGATGAAGAATGCATGTGTTACTTTCATTGGTTCTGTAAAATGTCCGGAGAGTGTGAAGATGTTTACATTTTCTTGTGTATTTCACTTAGCGTGTGTGAAAGAGAAATTCTATCCATCAATTGTCAGACGAGCGATGCTGTATGGCTTGGAGTACTGAGCAGTTCAGAAAACCCACATGAGTAAGCTATATGTAGTAGAGATGCGGGTGCCACGATGGATATATGGGTAGACAAGGTTGGATAAGATTCAAAATGAGGTTATTAGGGGACGGGTGGAGGATAGGCTGAGAGAGAGAGTAGGTTGAGGTGGTTTGGACACGTGATGCCATACAATACAGAGGCTTTGGTGCAAAGATGTGAGGCTTACGATGGTGTGTCCAAAATAGAGGAAGAGGTAGACCTAGGATATGACCTGAGACTTTTGGGTCTTACCGAGGATATGACCTTAGATAGGTGCATCTCGAGAGCTGGGACTAGGATGATAATTGGGTATACTTTTGGACATTGAGGTAGTTTTCTACACTTGTTGCATGCTGCTTTGTAGGGTGCTTTCTGTTTCTTTGTGTTTTTCTTTCAATCTTTCTTTTCTTTTTACTCGCTAGGTGCTTTTATGGTAATGCTCTTTGCTTTCTATATTTTACGTGTTTTCTCGAGTTGGGGTCTCTTTTGGAAAAAGTGTCAAATTTCAAGTAGGTGTTTTAAGAAATAGGGATTCTAATGGAATGTTGTTGTTATTGTTGTGTATATATTTCACTTAGATCAAATGGCTTAAAAACTAGGGAGTGCAAGGTTAAGGAGGAGAGACAAAGAGTCTTGATAGAACAAATAATNGGTTAAAGAAAATGCAACTTTGCGAGTTAGGCATGCACAGAGTATCTAAAACATGCATGTTATGTTTTCACTTTTCTTTTTTACTGATACCAAAACTATGTTTCTCTTTCTCTTAACAAATGAATTATTTGATTTATTATATTCTTTAATATTTTGCATAAATTAATACATATTTCTTAAATTGTGTCCGTCAAAGTGACATAATTTCTGTATATACCAAAAATTTATGGTAGACCTTCATATAAGTTTATAAGCATTTACTTAGTATTGAGATAAACACATCTTAATTTTTTTAAACTAAGGGTCTGTTTAGTTGGGGCCTTGGGGCCTTGGGGGGGGGGGGGATACTTTTCTGGAAAACTTCAATTCTAATTTCCAATGTTAGGTAACATAAGTGATGAAAAATTATTTATTAGGAAAATATTTTTGAAAAAAAAGGACAATATGGCTCTCGTTTGCTTTAGACGGGAGTTCATTTTCTTACTCAATCCAATGCATCCTTAGGTCGGCCATTCATATAAGTCGATATAAAGAAAATGCCATTCCTCAAAGCATTGCAGCAATGGAAATATGGAATGCAAAATTGCAAAAAGCATACCTTTGAAGCAATTCTTTGTTATTCAATCCGCCAAACCTTGGTAGTCTGCTTCCAACAGACTCTTCGAAAGCATTGCGCACAGACCGAATGCTTAGCCTTCCATACATTATCTTCAGATTTTCTTAGGCTTTATGTCATTGGCCTCTGTGTTTTGGAGAAGGTATAATCGGACTGTATGGACTGCAAGTCCTGTTTTTGGATTCTTTTGCATGAATGGTTTTTGCGTTATTTGTGCTGGCAGGGTATTTATTGAAACTTTTAAGTGGGTGTCATTTGGCAGGGTCTTGGAGCATCTGCAACCTACGGTTTTTTCTTGTCCGTTTGTTCTTTGGTGTAGGGAAGCAGGGTGTTTTCCTCTTTTTATGAGCTACGACTTTTTTTTAGGCATTAGTTAGTTTCTTTAGGTATTAGTTAGTTTCTTTGGCATTTATTTGGACTTGAGCTCTATAGCCTTTGGGTTGTATTATCTTCTGCTTTATCATTAACACTTTTTTAAAGAAAAGGTTTTGATGGGTATGCTTTAGCTCATTGAGGTTTAATTTGTTTAGATCATTTGTCTAAGTTTCTTATTACTATTTTGCTTAATCTTCCATTGTAGTATTTTTGGGTAAGAAACTGTTAGAAAATAGGTAGGCCTGTTTTATGTATGCATGTGTGTGCTACTAATCTAATTTCAAGCTTTGGTAAAAGACTAGCATTGTGAACCAAATGACTCCCTAATAAGTGGGTCACTCTCACTCATCGTATTGTAATTTTTTCCTCCCCCATTATCCTATTTTTTACTCTGGTCTTGAAATTCTTTACTCTTAAAAGTTTTACTTCAGTGAATAGCGAAGTCCAAAATGAGAGGATTCGAAATAATTGTACGTATGCTATGAAGAGATCTTATATTTTCCAGAGTATATACTTTTCGAAACAATCACCCGTGGTCTTATCTTGTAATGTTATGATGGAATTTTATATTTTTTGTACAGTGTGCTTTTCTTCACAATACTCGTAGATGTTCATAATCATGTCTAAATTCTTTCTGAACTAAAACTAATGGTTCCTCTATTGAAGATAGTCTAAGTATATACATTTTTAAAGCACTTCTATAAACTTTTCATTAACTGAAATAGGTACAGAGTATATATCACGTTAAATTTATACTTCAAATTTTATTATTCAGTGGTAGACATTTATTCAACAAAGTTCTTATTTTTTCATATTTTGGATGAAATTCTTATAGTGCAACGCACAATGGGTGAATCTAGTGTCCACCGAAACGAAAATAGAATTGCACAAACTCTATTGGTATTTCATTATCATTGTAGTAGATGCTAACAAATGTCTTGACAAATATATTTGAAAAAGAAAAGAAGAAGTTTACCCCCACACAAGCTCCTCGCTAAATGTCGCACTACTTTTGAAGAAGTGAAGCCAGATTGAGTTCAACATCCTCTCTGGCCTTTTTATCGAATGGTTCATCACCGATGTACAGGTCTAAAATTGATCGACACAATGCTTTGCTCTGTATGCTTCCCACTTCCTTTCCATTAACTACAAAAATCAAATGATAATTATATATTACATTAATTGAGAATGAATTGATGAGCGTAATTTCCGGATTGAAGCAAGAGAACTTAACTATTTGCATTGCATTGTTAACAGAAGAAGGATTCAATTTTGCAAGGTACAATCAAGTAAGGAATAGATGGGAACCACGTCTTCATATAATCCAACCACTTTGATTGCAAATAATAACAATCAATAATGCCCCCTCCGTCCTCAAATTAAAGTCACACTTTCACTTCAAAGAGTGTAAGAGAAATGTGAGTTGAGTTAGCCAGGTATGAACTTTATATAGACGGATGGAAAAAGAAAGTGTGGATTTAACTTCAGGGCGGAGGGAGTAATATAATACTCCCTCCGTCCATAAATAAACTTCCCACTTTCCTTTTTTGTCTGTCCACAAATTAACTTCCCGTTTCCTTTTTGGAAACTTTTTTATACCAAAAAAAACTTAATTACCCTCACCCATCTACTCTCTTTCTTTTCTTGTTTCTTCTTCCTCTCAATCCGGCCACATCCCACCCATTCTTCTTTCTTCTTTTCTTTTCTCTTTTTTCTTTTCCCCCTCCCTTTTGATTCGCCCACTCCTCTTCGTTTTTCTTTCTTTTTTTTCTCTCTTCTTCTTTTTCTTCTTCTTCTTCTTCTTCTTTCTTTTCTTCTCTTCTTCGTTCTTCTTTTATTCTTCTACTTCTTCTTTTCTTCTCCTTCTTCTTTCATTCCTTTTTCCTCCCCCTTCTGATTTTGTCCCGTCACGTAGTGATTGGGATCAGCGGAGCAGAGAGGCAGTGGTCAGAGGTGACGCAGCAGTCAGATCTGCTCCTCTTCCGACATAGCCGCCATCAATTCCATAGATCTACAAAGCCTCTGTTGCTCCTAGCCTCGGCTGAGATTCATCCGTTTCTGGGTTGTCTTTAACGAGAAGATACAAAACAGATCTAGAATAGATATACGAGGGTGGGGGTTATGGAAGGGATGGCGGCAACAAGAATGAGAGAAATCATCTTGGGGTGCCAGAGAGTTGTCGGCGGTGCCGGAGAATCGCCGGCGGTGGTGTTGGCAATGGCAGATGGCTAACTGATCGATGGAATTGAGCGATTGAGAGATGTACAGGTGCAGGGGTATAATAGGAAAGTCAAAGCAATTTTTATCATACATTAATTTGTGTGCCCGGTCAAACCGGTTAGTTTATTTATGGTCGGAGGGAGTATTAATAATATACTACGGGGTACTTCATATGTAGTAATAAGTATAACGATAATCATGATCATAATCTCATTACTTTACAGTGCAAAGTTTAGAATCAAGAAACGCCCCTGGATGAGATTCGGAAGACAACGATATATAACAATCTTACTTGTGGTCTGAAGTACAAAGCCTGGCTCCCTTGAGAGTTCTATGACAGCTCCACGAGGTATCTTGATTTCATCACTGAACTGGGAAGTGAATCTGCAGTAAAGACAAGTACTTTAGGCCATCTTTTCTGGAGCAAAGCCGTGAAGGGGGAAAATACAGAAGAAGATTGGTTAGCTGATTGCCTTCTGCATCAAACCAGTAGCAGTTCAGGAGACATCAATGAAACTGAACTGAGAGAGATATGTCCCATGGATCAGCAGTACAAATGTTAAGAGTATTAAATGTTTCTTGGGTCTTTAACCATACACATAAACTATAGGTTAGAGACCCAGAAGATGTTGCATACTCTAACACACAGATAACTCATACCACATTGGTCCAGAGATCGAATTGCTTCATTTCATGTTCCTCATAAACTACTTGGCCCTTCATAGAAGTCGATATTACAGAAAACACCATTCATCACAGCATTGCAGCAATGGAATACAGAAGCATATACCTTTGAAGCAATTCTTTGTTATCTGATCCGCCAAACCTTTGTAGTCTGCTTCCAACAGACTCTTCAAAAGCACTGCGCACGGACCGAATGCTTAGCCTTCCATACATTATCTGCAGCCTAATCGTGGTGCGTATATCATTGTCCATTAGTTCACCCTTCAACTCCTTTGCCTTTGACTGAGAACCAAAAAGCGCCTCATTTTTTTCTTTGAGAAAGCTCTGCACATCAGCTTCATTGGCATACACGCCTGCATGCTCAATATCACAAACCCATGTCCTAATTAGGTTAATCATGAATTAAGTTTAGGTCCACCTATAACAGTTTGTTGTGCCAAGTTTTACTATATAGCGATTAAGAGAGTGAAAACTATGTGATTGAGATTTATGTAAATAAGAGAGAAACTGTATGGATCACAAAGTGTTTATTACTAAATCTTATAAGTGAAAACAGATACAACAGATTGGGACAGGAGTGGTGCGATAATAACAATGCCATACCAAAAGCATAGACATCGATGTTCTTTAATCCCAAAATGGCCTTCTTTCTCAACCCGATCCCTAGAAGTCGCTGAGAGTCTTTCAGAACGGCCGGGAATGACATGCCGGTCCTCGATTCCGTCACAGGGGCCGAGCTGCCGGAGAGAGAAAGGGAACCCCATAACGGGTGGAAGTGATTCTTCTCGGGTGAGAAGTTTGAGAGCAGGAAATTCAGTGGGTGGTGCTTGCTAGTGATCTGCGCGATTGCAAGGATTCCGCCGGCAGCAACGGCAGCGGAAGACGCGACTGCGGTGTTAGAGAAGGGGCGGGAAGAGCAAGTGGAGGGTTGATTCGGTGGCTTAGGAAAGAAGAATGGGAAGAGGAGGGAAGCCATAGTTGCTGACTTGCTGCAGCTTTCTCGTTTGATTTGACAGAAGAACAGAGGGATGTAGAGATTTTTTTTCAATAAACACAATTTTCTTTGGATTATGATAAGATTGCGGAGTTGGCTAGGCAAGGGGCTAAAGGGTAAGACCTGAGTTTAATATCTGACAACTGCACTGGGAAGCAAATATGTTAAGCACGGGGCTTCTGGAAGTACCAGGTACACGCTCTACTTTTTGTCACCAATCTGTTATTAAAATCCAATTTATTTGCTCTCAGTTACCGTCCGGTTGGGTCTGAGGAGGCCCTCGGGGATGGGGCTCATTCATTTGAATAAAGACAAAAATAGTCGGTCTCATATTTTTATTTCTAAAATAAGAGTTAAATTTTACCTACATTACAAATCATGACTATGTACATTACTAAAAAATAAATCTGATCAAAGCGCAGGCCGGGCCAGGTTTCGGGCCGGACCGAGACGCTACATTACGAGAATTTTCTAGACATGAACCCAGCCGGACCCGTATAGAGGGCCTAACAATTGAAGCCTGAGTCCGGCCCAGGCGGATACCCACAGGCTTCACGCCGGGCCGGGCCGCACGACAAAAGCATCTAAACGATTTTAAAATAATTTTTTTTAAAATAAAGTAATGTATTACGAAGTAATATACTACATGTTTAATATAATAAATATAGTGAGTAAATGAAATCATAATTGATATATAAAATGTGTTTTGTTTGAAATTGCTGCTACATATGGAGTAGGGGTGTACAATATCTGGGTTTAGAACCGGTAAAATTCCGGTCCAAGACCAGATCGTTTCCGGGTTGGACTGGTAAGATCGGAATGTCCATTTTTTTAATAAAAAATTAATACCTATAATACGGAGTATATATATAATTACAAATACAACTTTATATTTTCATTTATTATTCTTACTTTAATATGGAGTATAATTTTTTAAATGTAATTTGTATTTTTTAATTCATTTCATTGACTTTACCATAGAATATTCATAATTATAAAAATTAAAATTATCTTCCAAAAATTGAAGTAGAATATTTCGATTTAAAGTATTAAATACTTTGACATATACCTTATTCTTGCTAAAAGCAAAATACTTTAAAGTATAATTTTATAATATTTTTAAAATCCCACAAACTAACGGAAGTATAAAAATCATTTTAAACCTAATATATTATTGATAAAAATATTTTATATCAATATAATTTCTTGAAACACACCCAATGGATATAAAAATTAAATGTAGGGTTGAAATTATTTCAAATCATGCTACAATAATGAAAAAAAACTTTAAAACATTGACAAAAAGAATTAGAAAAAATATATTCTGGGTTTTCCAGTTTTTACCAGGATCGGACCAGAAAAAACCAATCCCGGATGGTCCAGACCCGAATCTAATAGGTCCAGTTTCCGGTTTTTCCGGTTCGGGTTCGGTTCGGTTCTGGACCGGTGTACACCCCTAATATGGAGTATGAAGTATTATTTATTGGAATTCCTTTAACAATATGTGATACATAGTAAATAATACAGATTAATAAAGATGTAGGCAGCGTTTCGCGTTAGCGTTTTCAAAGTAATCTGTACCGTTAAGTTTTTATCCAAAACGCTAACGCTACTCTCTAAAGCTATTCCCAAACAGGCCCGTATTCATTTTATTAAATATACTTATAATTCATTTTTTTCCTAGAAGTATATATGTGTGTTTATAATAATTTGAAATAGTATTGTTTTTTATTATTATTTAGATTAATGTTATTTTTATTATTTTATCATAGTTATACTAATAATAGATATTTTAATTTATTCGTGCCGGATCGTTCCGTGGGTATGAGGATAAAACCCGAACTCGGCCCTAAAATGCTTGGGCCGTCATTTATAAAGCCCAAGCCTGGCCCGTACCCTAAAATATTAAGCCCAAGCCCGTTATTTTGTGGACCGGCTGGATACCCGAGCCCATGATCGGGTCTATAGTAAAAAGAATAGTAAAATGTCCATTTATAGTGCCACATTGGAAAAAAAATATGGAACTCATATCTTGATACTTTATCTATATCTTAATTATATTTAGGGTGATTTCTTTTTTTTTCTTAGATTTTTTTTTAATTTTAAAGTTTCGAATCTCCACATTCCACCCATTTGAATACCACAAGAGAAGGGTCTAGGAAGGGTGTGTGTACGCAGACTTTACCCCTATTCAAAAATATAGAGGCTGTTTCCAAAGAGACCCATGGCTCAACGTCAAAAGTTGCATTAATTAACTAACAACTACTCATTAATTAAAGAAGGAGATAGAGTTTAGAAATTCATTTTACTTTATTCCATCATACCCCAAATCAAAAAATAGTAAATTCTTGGCTATGGGAGAAGATGGGAATTAACTTTAAGAATGTTATATCAAGGCCATATCAAAACTTTAAATCCACCAAATTTTTAAATCTATTTCTATAATAATAAACTTAAAACAATAATTTAAATAAAAAACTACATTTAACTAAAATAAATTATTTTATTTATTAAATTAATCAAAATATATTTTTCTTTTAATTAAAACAAATAAAATATTAATCCTTCCATCTAACTCATATTGTTCACTTTGATTTTTGCACATTAACCAAGGAGAAGGAATAAAATTGAGTAAATGACTCTAATACCCTACCACATAGAAACAGACCATGTCATATCTTGTGTCTGTTCAGTCGTTTGCTCGTTCCTCCCCACAACTATCGCCCTTACCTAATCAACTTTCTGCTCCACCATAGAGTGACGTCGTAGCCGGCGACATGCGCTCCGACGAGCCTGTACACAAAGTCCAAAAATTAGACGTGAAAGATCTGTCATCTTCAACAAATTAGATTAAGGACATCTCAGATCTACGGTTATCTTCATCAAATCTAACAAATTCGTCGCCTAAAGGTAAGAGAGAAGACATTGTCGTTGCAGAAGAGCATCTTTCAGCGAGGATCTTCGTTCCCCAACCCAATGAGTTTGACTTTGAGTTCTTGGTACAATCTCTGTTTGTACGACATGATGGTAGTGCCTTCCATGAGCTCAGGCAATAATGATCTTGTACTAGACGAAGCAATGTAACCATTGGTAAGAGTTCGAGATCATATCTCTTTTTCGGTGGGATGGGATGAACTAAGAATTATTTTAATTGGGGGTATATTGGTTTGTATGGTACGAAATACTCATCAAAATAGATATTGGACAAATATACTGGACATATTTAAAAAGAATACTAGACAAACGACTTGGACCAATGAAGTATATAATTATGAAAAAAGGGATAAAGCTAGAGACGTGATGGGCAGGGATCATCACACACAAAAAAGTGAAGAATAAACCATGGGGTATACTAAAATGGGGTATCCCATTTTGGTGTACCCCTAGCATGCCCCAAAAGTGAACTTTGACATTAAAAAGTTGGGTTCACAAAAAGTGTTATCTCACACTATTATAATGGTGTAATAGCTTTAAGTTAGGTTTAAACTCCCAAAAATTATCATTATAAGCTTTTTGAGTATTCAATTGAGCTTTTTTTTTAAAGTAAAATTTAAGTGTATTTAATTAAAATTTTAAAATTATCTTTTTAAATTTAATGCATTATTTTAGGGTCACTGAAAATCGCTACCACTTGAGATCTCAGTGCTTCATTCATAAAATTAATCGTTCATGTCCATTTAACTCTCATAAACTCCTGGCCTCGACACCATCTCTTGCCCTCATCCCAGTCCCCCTTTCCTAAATCACCAATTTGGTAGTGCCAAGTAAATAAGTGGAGGGTCAAATGTAATACTAGGTGTTAAGATGTGAATGGAATGAGCTCAAAAGTAGTGGCGGAGCCAGAGAAGACTTCATGGGAGGGGGGGCAAAAATTTATTTAATAAATAAATAAAATTCATAATAGTAACTACCTTAATGGGAAAAGTCTAACTAAAAATACCTTCTATTTTTGCAAAGGAGTAAGAGTTGTTTGAGGCCGTAGAAATTTTTTTCGATATGCCAACGTTTGAAAGCGCTGGATAATAACTTCATCATCAATGCTCCTAAAAATTTCTTTCTCAAAGTAGCACAACAAACAATCTGATAAAAGCTCATCTCCCAAACGGTTGCGTAAATTAGTCTTGACAATATTCATCGCAGAAAAGCTCCTTTTTACTGAAGCTATCCCAACAGGTAATATCAATGCTAATTCTATAAGCTGATATACCAAAGGAAAATATGTGTGATAATTCATCTCCACCATCTTCTTTGCTAGACATCCAAGATTAGGGATATTAGCAAAAACTTCATTTGATCTCATATCAGAAATGTAATTTTGAAATACATGAATAAGCTCAACTCGATCACTAGAACTAAAATCTTTTGGATATAATACAGTAATTCCAATAGCCGATCTTAATCAAAATTCGCAAAGCAATTAGAAGGATAAAGACACATTACACATCTTAGTAAATTTGTGTTTGTCTCTATAAAGAGTTTATCCATTTCCACAGTAAGAATATCAATGACCTAACATCAAATAAAGAATAATAATAATAATAACTTATTTAACATGTTATGATATTAAATACTTCCAAAAATGATATCAAAATTTAAAATTAATAAAGGTAATATACCTTTGCAAAGATCTATCCACGAAAATGCACATAATTTGTCATGGGTTCACCACCTTTCATCTTCTTTCTTGATCGCCCACGAGATTAATCTTTCATGTTAGGTACATCAATTGCATGTTCTTCACCAAACTCACTAACTTCCTTCAAAAAGGCATCCCAACCATGATCTCTAAAATCTTGTAAGTTCTTTTTTTACTATACCAATCATATTCAAAACACAACCAATATTTTGATCTCGTACTTGTAATATCTTTGATAAGGTGTTAGTCATACCTAGAACTTTTAACATAAACTTTCCAATAAAAACGAACTCAAAAGAATCCATTTTTTCAAGAATGCCACTAGCACTGTTTTTAATTTTGGGTGTTTCACCATGCTTGTGTAACGAATTTAGCACTGTACCAATAGCATTCAACATATTAAAGAGACGAACAAGAGTTTTTTTAGTGAGAGCCCCAACGTGTATCACCTGGTCGAGCTTAAGATGTTGCTTGATTTTGCCCCCTACCAGTTGACAATTCACCTATTTCTATGCGATGTAAAGTTTTCTCCTTGTGTACTTGAAGGAGAAAATCCTTCTGTTTGCATGACGATCCAACTGTATTAACAATCATCAATAGCTTTTCGAAGAAATCAAATACGCTCTCTCTATCTTGTGCAGCCACAACAATAACTCGCTGAAGTTGGTGGGCAAAACAATGAATGTAGTATGCATTCTTGTTTTCATTAAGAATAAGTGTTTTCAACCCATTAAATTGACCGCGCATATTTGAAGCTTCATCATAACCTTGACTTCTTAGTCTTGAAAGGACAATCCATATTTTGCAAAAAATTCATGAATTGATTCTTTAAGAAACTTTGCATAAGTCGTCTCAACATGAATTAATCCAAGAAAACGTTCTATAATCTCACCTTTATCATTCACAAATCTCAAAATCACCGACATTTGCTCTTTCACAGAGCAATCTCGAGCTCCATCAATCAAAAGAGCAAAATTCTTTTTTCCTATCTCATTCAATATGACATTTCTTGTTTCCATTGCACAACTTTCAATAATATCTCTCTGAATGGTAGGAGAAGTCGTTTGATTATTTTTAGGAGCGTTTATTTGCATGACTTTGTCAGCAGCTACATTGGTCTTACAAAACCAAGATATGAGCTCAAGAAAATTACCTCGATGGATTGATTCGGAAGATTCATCATGTCCCTTGAAAGCTAAGCCCTCCCCCAAAACATATCGAGCCACTTTTACAACAGTTGCTAACCGAGTATGATAATCATCTTCAATGGCATCAGTGTTAGTCAAAAAGACATAAAATATGCTCTCTTTGATTAAGATATTGTTGAACTTTAATTCTACAATAAGAATGAGAACTTTCTCTGGTTCCTTCATGGTCAACAAATGCTTTGGATAATCTTTCATGTTGTTAAACCCAACTTCAGTAAAAGCCTTTGATCCATTTTTGTTTGTATTCGCAAACAAATAACAGTGCAAACAATATGCTCTATCCTTGGCGACACTATACTCCAACCCTTTAAACTTATCAAACCAATAACTTTGAAATCGTCTTTTGTTCTTGCCCGTCATACTTTGTGGAAATTTATCCATCGATGGCTTACAAGGACTTTTTTGCTAAGTATCTTCTCCTTATTACATCTCTAATTTCCAATGGATAACTATTAATTGATTTTCTTAATCCTGGATTAGCAATAATATCATCATTTGAAACCACACTTTCTTTCTCTATAGAAGAAGAAGCTTCTTTTTCACTGTCTCCATCACTTACAAATTCTAAATTCTTCTTTTGTCTAATAACAAATTTATCCATCTCACGTCTCAAAATTTCCTGATTCAATAATAAAGTAACAAAATAAAATATCAATAACCTTAAAACAACAATTTTATATATCTTAATCTCTATAAATTGAAATTACATTAACATTTATCAAATATTTAAATGTCAACAAACACACTGAAACCACGGAACATAATAAATATTCAAAATTCAAAACATAATTTAGCAATATTCAAAAATTTCAAATATTAAGAAATATATCTTGAAATCGGATAATTAAAATTTACATATACATAGACAATGAGAGAAGATCTAAAGATTAGATGAAGAAGAACAGAAGAAGAGCTCCGTCTGAGTTTCGGTCGTGGAGTTTCTGCTTTCGTCGTTTCACCGGTTTGACTAGTTTTGGCCGTGGAGTGTTGCAGCCGTATGCCCGTGCCGTATAAGCCGATGGGCGATGATGGTGATGAGTACTCCGTATTATTTTGGGTAATTGGTTATTGGGCTAGTGGGTCGTGTAGTGTTGGGCTGGGTCAAAGGAATTATTTTAAACCCAACTTCAAAACGACGTCGTTTTTGTTTTTTTCTTTGGCAACTGTTCTTCTTCTTCGATCGGCTGCCAGACCAGAACCAGATGGTAGACGCTGCGAAAAATATGGGGGGCAAATCTGACCTCCCATCACCGATTGGGTACCCTAATCCTATTTTGCCGGAATTTCGTTAGGGGGCACTTGCCCAGACATGTCCCCCCTCCTCCGCCCTTACTCAAAAGGATAGTACTATTCATACCAACAAGGTGCATCTTTTTTCAAGAGTTCCTCACTTAGAAAATCCAAAGTTAAGCATGCTTGACTTGGAACAATTTTAGAATGAGTGACTCTTTAGGAAGTTTCTTGGGCATGCACAAGAAATGACAAAAGTGTGCGGGAAAGACTTGTGTTGGTTTGTGGCGCCAGTCTACAATCCTATAAGCAGACACTTTCGGCCAGGGTGGGGGATGAGATGTTACAGCAAAGGTGAGGATGAAGCTAAGAGGGAGGGGTTTAGGGCGCAGGAATCATTAATTTAGCATTGTTGCGGCTGCGTTTGCTAGTTGTAACGGAACCATGCTGCTTAGTAATGGTGTTCAACACTACAATAATATAATTTAAAAAGATTTAGAGAGTATCAATCATATCTTCGACCACAAAAAATTCCAGTCTCTCATCTTTGACAACTTTTTTTAGGGAGTTATACTTTTGTGGCTCATTGATCCACCTTAGAAATATGGATTTCCCCCACTTTTTATGGACTCACAATTAGATCTTTTACGAAAAAACCCAACTCTAACATGATACTTATGTACTAAGTATCATAAAATGAGAATGGACACAAAGATCACATAATAATTTGCCTTTTCTAGCATCAGTTTACAATCTCATAAAATCTTTTAAAATTATGTTGATAATGTACATTAAAGTCTTTCCATGTATGTGAAGAATAAAAATAAATAATGAATTCTACATAATCTATGGGTTCTAAATAATGTGCCATACTTATTTTAAAAATATGAACTGAATACATACTTTTGAATAGCACAACTTTCACAACACTTCTAAAGTAGTTGAGATTTACAAAATTTAATAAATAGTGAAATTTGTGGTTGAGATTTATGCCGAGAAGAGAGTATGTGACTATTTAATAATTATATTAAATTGAAAGAGAGTTTATTTTGAGACAATTAAAAAGAAAGTAATAAATTTATTTTAGAATGAAAGGAATACTTGTGTTTAGATTCAAAAAAGGAAGACATATTCATGCCCTTAAATTTGAAAGCTTAAGGGCATCTTCAATAGTAACACATGCATGTATTTAGTTTTCGAGTTGTACACCCCCAGAGTACTTTATTTTTTACTACAAAATGAGTTTTGCAGTATTTCAAACTCAAATATGGGTTGTATTTTGGGGTACTTCATTTTTCTTTTCTTCCATGTCTTTATTACTTCACAATTTTTTTAAAAATTTTTTAGCTTACATTATTTGTCTTTTTAGGTATTGGTTTTTTTCTTTTTTATAATTTACCGCAATTTGTTTTAAATTTTCAAAATATAAAAGTAATAAGAAAAAAGAATATAGTTTGAGAATATTATTTTGATTTTGGTGTAGTAGTTATAGATGAATTATTGTAAATTTGATATTTACTGCATTTAGGATGTGAGTTTGGTGTGAATGGTTGAAAGGTCTAAGACATATACTACATTCATTTCATAAAAAAGTATTCACCTTCCTTTTTTCATTAGTGTCTAAAGGTTGCCAAATAATTTTAAGGTTGTCATCTCATTCCTTAAATTACCTAAGTCAGCTTCATTGTTATTCACGTAGGAGTGACGGGTCAAGTGAAAAGAAATTATATGAAAATATAAGAAAGTTGGGGCCAATAAGTAGTTGCATAGTTGGCAGCGCGGAGGTGTGATGATCTTAAGGTCATGGCTTCAAATCCCACTACCCGCTATGAGATATTCAGTGCTAATCCGCAACCCGTTCGACAAGGATTAGTTTGATTTCGCCAAAGGCAAGTGCGGATGGTCTAACCAAAAAAATATTGGGGAATTTACCTAAATAGCACTAAAACATAATGACTTTCCTTAAATAGCATGATGATATGTGTTTTTTCTCAATTAGTACTTTTAGTCATTATCCGTTAATCATTATTCAAGTAAATGTTCGCCATCACTGGTCATTATTTTTTTCTTTTGGATATTATTAAGTGTTATTTTGAAAAAAAAAGTTAAGTGCTATTTAAAGAAATGACTTAAGTTTTATTACTATTTGGGAGAAAGACCAAACTAGGACTAAAACATTGAAAATATACCAAAATAGGACTTCCATGTTTTTATTCCCGAAATAGGACTTCCATTACCAAACATGGTCATATACATTACCAAAAAAATATAGTAATTTGGACATGTACACTGCCACATTACCACAATGCAAAGTCACATTACCACAGTGCAAAGTCCTATTCCGAAAAAAAAAACATGAAAATCCTATTTTGATACTTTTCTCTATGTTTTAGTCCTATTTAGGATGATTTCTATTACTATTTAATACAAATATTTTAAAAATATTCTGTGAGAGAATTGTTGTAGATTTTATCCCAATTTAAAAGATTTGTTTTTGGATAAAACTTTGTTCATGAGACACGGCGGAATGAGCTAAGCACGACAGAAGAAGGTGGGGGACAAACGTCACTCTTGGAGCTTTGGATGAGAGTGACCGCTTCAATTTGTTTTCATTACCATTGCCAACATTGCTGCTAAGCATTCGAATCGCATAAGAAAATGGGTACCACCGATGGAAGCACAGTGGCGCCGTCGCTCATGGCCGATTTCCTTCAGAAGTCCGGCGGCGTAGGCGTGATCGACGGCGGCCTGGCCACGGAGCTGGAACGGCACGGTGCGAACCTCAACGATCCTCTCTGGAGTGCCAAATGCCTCCTTGATTCCCCCCATCTCATTCGCGCGGTAAGCACTTTTAATCAGTGTTTTCCCCCCCAAATTTAGGATTTTTACCTTCCAGTTTCTACTAATGTCGTCATTGTGTCGAACATGTGAACTTTGGGTTTTCATTTTCTCTTATGATTATTTCACCTACATGCTACATTGTTATTATTTTGGATAATCACATGGTATATTTACTGAAATAGATAAAGGAGTATATAACAATTGCATTTGATTATTGTTACTCATTTCCATCTCTTGAAGTATGTTGGTGGAGAGTTTTTGGCATGTTTTTTTTCTGGAGGAATGGCTGAAAACTCATGTAAGAGAGGATTTGGAGCTTTTGAGGTTGAAAGTTTTGTGATTTATCTTGAGCTGCCGTTTAATGCATTCTTCGTATGACACTTCTAGTACTGTCATTTTTAGTCACTTCAACTTGCTCATAGATAGGTACCTTAAAAATATTTGCGTGTAGTGATTTAGGAAATTGTGAAGTCTTCATTCTTCCACCGAGGGTTCTACATATAATGTTTCTTTGCAGTGCAATACACTGAAAACAGTCTAATATAGACAGGCTCCTACTTGCTATTTCAGATATAATTAAATTTGGGATTGCTTCATAGTTCATTTCAATGAACATCATTTTTCTATATCACTTATTGGTTGACATAGAGCAGGTACACCTGGATTACCTTGAAGCTGGTGCAGGCATCATAATCTCTGCATCCTATCAGGCATGTATTTTTCTACAATCGACAACTCTTTCTCGCTGACTCTCTGTCTTTACCTAAACGCGTCCTTGCCTTTAGAGCTGAATTTTGTTCTCCCCTTATATGGACAGGCAACCATTCAGGGGTTCATGGCCAAAGGTTTTTCCCAGGAAGATAGTGAAGCCTTGCTTAAAAAAAGTGTTGAAATAGCATGCGAGGCACGAAATTTATACAACAAGAAATGCAGAGAATCTTCTTCTAATTATACTACTGATGGGAAGGTTCTTAAAAATCGGCCTATCCTAGTTGCTGCATCTGTGGGTAGTTATGGAGCTTATTTAGCCGATGGATCTGAATACAGGTCGAATTTTCGTGAAAAAATTTCATACGTTCTTGCTAAATATGTATGGAGTATATATATGTGAATGTTCATAGGATATGCACTTTATACATCTCCTTAAACACTTTAGTGAAACATTATGTTTCTTTTATATCTAAACATTATGTTAAATTTTGGTGTCATTTTGCTAATATATGATATTTCTTTGTTCTATTTATAGTGGGGACTATGGAGATGTAATCAATGTGAAGTTTTTAAAAGATTTTCATAGGAGGAGAGTTCAGCTTCTTGCTGATGCTGGTGCTGATATAATGGCATTTGAAACTGTGCCAAATAAGATTGAAGCTCAGGTATTTTCTGTTTGGGCTATTCAGTATGCAACTACGGGCACACGTGGTTCGTTCTTTCGACTTGGTAACAGCTTGTGAAATGGTTATATTTAGCCCAACAATGCTCATACTTTTATTGGACGACCATCAGGGGTAGATTATGTAACAGATTAACAAAACTAAACAGTCCAAACACTCCCTCAAATAAGAAAGACCCACATAAAAAGAAAGCCTCTAAATCATTATTTCTAACTCCTTTTTATAGTTTTATTCTTGGACAATTTACAACAGTGATGATAATAGTAAAGACGAATTTGTGTACTTGAGTTAAAATGAAAAGTTTTGAGGATGGGAGTGGTCTCTGTTGAGGATAAGTTGGGGAAAGCTTGACTTAGATGGCTTGTGGAGTTGAGTGAAGTTAGACTTATATGGCTCGAGGAGGTGAATGAGGCTTGAGGCAGGGGATGGAAGAAGGGATAGAAGTAGACCTAAGAAGAGTTGGAAGGATGTGATTAGACATGGCTTACAACTTCAGGATCCTACCAAAGATATGGCTTGAGATATGAGCGTCTAGAGGTCTAAGATTATGGTGGTGAGGTGGTAGGGTAGGCTTTTGGG
Source organism: Cuscuta campestris (assembly GCA_900332095.2). Lineage (NCBI taxonomy): Eukaryota > Viridiplantae > Streptophyta > Magnoliopsida > Solanales > Convolvulaceae > Cuscuta > Cuscuta campestris. The sequence continues at coordinate 952,879 of OOIL02001340.1, forward strand.
TAATGTTCTATATTTGTGTAGGGTTTGCTGCCTTAGTTTGCTGTTTCTACATGTGTACTTGACTACTTGTTTTTGAATGTGTGATTGCTTCCTTCGTGCAGTTATCCTTTGTCATTTCGTTTTCCTCAACATCTTTTTTAGTGTTCTTGTTTTGAGCTAGAGTCTTTTGAAAACAACCTCTTTGCTTTTCAAGTAGGGGTAGGCCTGGGTACACACATCCCCCCACTATGGCGGATCCAGAAAATGGAAGGACTGGGGGCAACAATAGGGCGGAGATCCGAGGCAGCAACCTAGGATTTTTTTTAAAGACAATATGAAATGACAAAAGAAGTGTTAAAATCCATCCCATTACTGTGAATGAGTACACATGATTTTAAACTAACTTAACTAAGTAAATAAACAATTTTAAATCAAAGATTTAAATTACTTTGATCCGTTTATTATGCAAGTGGGGTCATAAATAACCATAAATGATTTTTTTTAAATCAGGGTATTTATTAAAAATTTTAAGACGAAACACATAATAGACATTGTTATCGATGAAAGTTGAATTCATCAGCTTCAGGCTATCGAGACTATATAAGTAGAACTTATACAATGTATTACTTCCATCCATTCCCAACTAAAGAGTCCTGTTTGTCTATCCACCATTGGTTTCCATGTGACTTAATTTGTATATATATTTAATTTATTCTACCCCCAATGAATTTTCTTTATCTACCACTGGTCGACCATTGTGGTGATGTTTTATCAGTCTTTAGTAGACATTCTCATGTTGCACAGGATTTATAATTTTGTGAAGTACGAAAGTTACTCTTACTTGGAATAAGGCTCTGTTTTATGAAATTCACTCTCTCATTTTATGTAACAACTCGTGGCACTTAAACAGGCTTTTGTTGAGCTGCTTGACGAAGAGGACATCAAAATTCCCGCATGGTTATCCTTCAACTCTAAGGATGGCATCAATGTGGTCAGTGGTGACTCTTTATTAGAGTGTGCTACCATTGCAGATTCGTGCAAGACTGTTGTTGCTGTGGGAATAAATTGTACCCCTCCGAGATTCATATCGAATCTAATTCTATCCTTGAATAAGGTACTCTTATCCACCTTTTTATAGTGTTTGTGATCTCATGCCACCAATATTAGAAGTTTCAACTAGTTGGATAATGCAATACGGAGTAACAATTAAGCCAAAATGTATACTGTTTTTTCATTATAAAGTGTATTTAAAGCAATAAAACACCATGTTGGCTGCCATGGTCCACAGTCTCTGAGAGATTCATGTGATTGATGATGAAAACCCCCCTCTCTTACCCATGGCTGAAGAGGAAGAAAATTCCAATCGTAAATGTCCTTGACTAAATGGGAAGATTTGATCTATTGCTTCAACAACTATTTAATTAATAAATTTGCGAACATAAATAGGCAAAACCTTAAAAGAGGAGTCCTACACCCCATACCAGGAGATAAAATTGCTTATTAGGAATCCGTTAGGAATATTAACTAAAACAGAATAACAGCATTGATAGATACAATTACAATATCAACAGCAAAGATAATAATAACAATAACATTAAAAAAAACTAACAACAAAACTAACTAATTAAACCCTATATGCATAACACAGGGTATGGTTTTTAAAACAAAAAGCACGTATTATTGAGAGAATTTGGGAAAATAAATTTAAAAAATGGATATAATTTATTTTCTTGTGTTATTCATAATTAGATCTCACTTTTTAATTTTATTCAAAGAATATGGTTTGGGATGTTTGTGGTGATGTTCTATGGGTGCTTCAAATATGTGCTATATCACATTATCGCCTATATGTATTTACGTGGAGTTTGTTCTCTTCTGATAATGCTATTGAACATCATTTTGATAAGACATTGTTTGTGTTAAGCTGTGAGTATTCGACTTATTATTTACTTTTAGTATGGAGGATTGTTGCGTATTCATTTTGCTTGGATGAAATCATGGAAGTATGAAACTTTGTTATTTGAAATTCTGAACGTGCATTGCATACATAACAAGATGATAAGATGTATCTGAGAAATGAGAATCCATAAGTATATTAGTATTTGATATTTTCTATTTTTTCACAAGTAGTACAAGTACTTAAACACGGGGCAGAAGTTTTTCATAACACCGTATCTAACACTTACACATTTCCATTTTTTAAAAGTAATCACTCTTAACAAATTTTGAAGGTATATTCCATGCTAGACTGCTAGTTACCAAATAAAACGTGCATCTAAATATCTTTATTTGTTTCTCATACTGTAGAAACGGCTACTCTATAGGCTTATGCTTGACTTTCTTGTGTTGTATTTACTACCAGGCTACTGCCAAACCAATTCTTATATATCCAAACAGTGGCGAGACATATGACGCCGAGAAGAAGGAATGGGTAGTAAGTTTTGTTCTTTTATATTCGGCTAGCTTCAAAATTACCGTGTAATACTGATGGGTCATTGAAAATGCTTCACCATTCACTTGCATTCAGGAAATATGTAATGATCTTGTTCAACCTGTCTTGGTTATTATAATGGGAAGTGAATTATCATCATATTGTTGACAATTTCCATGTAAATAATGAATCTTTGCATTGCAGACAAATACAGGGGTGTCCAATGATAGTTTTGTGTCCTATGTGAACAAATGGTGCGAAGATGGAGCGTCCCTTGTTGGAGGGTGCTGCAGAACGACTCCTGACACTATTAGAGCAATATACAATGTGCTCTCGACCGAGCAAAACTCGGCACATCCCAAGTAAAAAAAGCACAGACCGCATGCTCCTTTCGGTTACCACGGACAGCAAACGGGTGATGGTCGCAGGGCATATATATTTTAGGATAATAAAATGTGCAGAGAGATGATCGTGTGAATGTTGGCCAATGGTTCCGAGCTCTAAATGTGCAGTTTATGTGAGGGTGAATATGATGTTTGGATCTCATCATCTTTGGCTCGCCGCTGAATGGACTGCAGAGTAATGGTATTCTATGTGATGGTGCATTTTGTGCATACTATACTCGGCAGAATATAGATGGTTATTTCTGTAATTTGATGTGTATTTTAGCTCTCCCTTGATATCAAAGTTCATTATGTTCCCAAAGCAAAATATCTGGACATTTTGTTATTGCCATTTCTTAAGTTAATACTAAAACATTAGAAAAATTAATGGTGATGACTGATGTTAAATTAAAGTCTTATTTTTAATTATGATGGTTGCTAAATTCATTTTCAATTCAATTTATGTTAATAGTGATATTTTAAAATAGAAATTATATACTTCCTCTGTCTCAATTTATGTTGCATGTCTACTATTCGCATGGTCAAATTTTAATCGCGTTCTTGATCAATTTTCGCGACCCTTTTGAGAAAATAATATAGTCTTGTCACTTTTTATTTTGTAGAACTTTTGATGTAGTTTATAATTGTATAAATTCTATTTTTTAATTCCTTACCAATTTTCAAATAAATTAAAATAAAAATAACTTCAGTCAAACCTTGTTAACAACAACAGGCGACTCTTATTGGGACGGAGGGAGAACATACAAACTAAATTAAATTCTTGCACATTTATATTCCGTATAATTTTAATAAATGATTAACAAAATTAAGTGATGAAAAAATTGTAGGACCTAAGGAGACTTTAGTTTTGTTAGGAACATATGGAGTATTTAACTGTTGGGTTAGACTCGACCTATGAGTGATAGACCGGAGTGTAGGGCACCTGAAGTGGGCATTCTACCTTTTTAGAAAGTGGGTCATGAAACAATCGCGCTATGGGTACACCACTTAGTACCCCAATGGTGTACCCCATATACCCCCACCCAACCATACCTACAGGTCCATCTATCTTTCCAACCCACTCTTCTCTCCCCCCCCCCTCCCTCCTCTCTCTCTCTACAAGTTCTCTGTTTTTGTTTTCTCCCACCGGAGCACAACCCTTGCGCCGCCATCGTTTGTGGCCGTTGTGGGTGAAGCAGTGGTGACGCCAAGTAGCCGAATTTAGATAGGCCCTGCTCCTCCTGTGCATCGAGAAGAGCATCGGCAATTCTAACCCAGCGCCGATTATATCTGGCTCTCTCTTCAGATTCTAATCCAGCGCGCCTCACACTCCTCCGGCCGCCAGCTTTGCATTTTCAATTCTCGGTAACTCTAATGCTCAAATTATCGTGCTTGATTGGAATTTCGATTTTAATTTCAATTTCAATTTTTCTTTCTTCATGTTTAGAGTTCTCCTTCCCTTAATCAAAACATTTGTTCATATGGTCACTGAGTGTGAACCACCTCGAATTGCAAGTTATTTTTCCTAGATTTGGGAAATAATTTTGTAGGATTTTGTTTAAATACGGGCTTTCAAAATTAAAATGTGTATATTTAATGAAAATTATTTTCTGCATTTCATTTTTGTTAGACATGTTTCTCATTGGCACCGAATGCCTGAGTGTATTTGTTTTTCTTCAATGCATCTACATTTAGTGCCTATGTGAATGCTAGTGTTATGTTAGTGTCTAAGTACAAACTGGTAGATTGTGTCGGTTCGATGAAAACTGTATAATTTTTTTCTATATTCAAAGTCAACATTATATTATATTCTTTAATAAAAGTAGCATTAAAATGTGTCTGAAAAATATGTTTGCCGTTTATTTCATAGAAATTGTCGGACATTAATTGATCCAGAGTCGCAGGTATAGACTTTGCTACCAATTTTTGCTTTTTTGAAATCGTTTTGCACAAACAGTTTATGCCTGTGCATATGTGGCGGCAGAGGTTTGCACCCACACATAATGCTCGTTTGAAGTTACCATTAGCCATTTGTCATGTGTATTAGAAACCTTTTGATCCATGTTAGGCATTTATGATTACAATTATTTTCTACACTTCATTTTTGTTGGGTGTATTTAGATGTCTTCTATGCACCTATAATTAGTGCCTATGTGATGCCTATTTGATTTCACACTTCTAGATTATGCTTGTGTGACATTATTGTCATTGCATACATTGACATATTAGGGAATGTCACTTTTATTTGTTCTGGATAGGCATATAGACAAGCTTTGGAAAAAAGAACTCGACAACTAAAGGCACTCAAGAATAATTGGGGAAACCGTGTTACAAGAAGGACAAGCATCCACACCGATGTAGGTGTTACTGTAAGGCAAAACATGCAACTATGGAAATGGCCTGAGGAAAATGATGTGTACTACTTAACATGCACCAATCTAGATCTTAGACTATGAGTGTTTGTGGGCAAGTTGCACTATGTAATATTTTGTATTCACCATTTACACATGATGTAAATAAACTTATTTTGTGGGCAAGTTGAACACTATGTCAGGGTGGAAGTGGATATGTTTTGTACTGTTACTGGTTGTGACCTCTTGTTTTGTTAAAAACAACATTAGTTAATCTCAAGCTGGAAGTGGATATGTTTTGCTTCAATACACGAACACTCACTGCCTGTGTGGTACTGCTTTTGTTAAATACACCACCAACACTTCATATGTTTATGTTAAGGATTCTGTTCAATACACCAACACTTACTGTCCGTGTGCTATTGGTTCTCTTCAATACACCAACACTAAATGTCTGTGTCGTACTCATCCTTTAATACAATATTTAATTCAAATATAATCCTAACATAACAAAATCCTATTTGTATTAGTTTTTAAAAAATAGTCATTTAAGGGGTTTTTTTATTCTGTTCAATACACCTACACTTACTGTCCGTGTGCTATTGTTTTGCTTCAATACACCAACACTAAATGCATGTGTCCTACTCATCCTTTAATATAATATTTAATTCATACTAACATTTTTTTCAATGGAGTTCAAATATAATCCTAACATAACAAAATCCTATTTGTATAATTGTTGTAATAAAAGTCATATAAGGAGTTTTTTATTCTGTCGAATACACCTACACTTACTGTCCGTGTGCTATTGTTTCTCTTCAATACACCAACAGTACATGTCTGTGTCTTATTCACCCTTTAATATAATATTTAATTCATTCTAACTTTTTTTCAATGTAGTTCAAATATAAGGGGTTTATTTATTCTGGTCAATACACCAACGCTTACAGTCCGTGTGCTATTGTTTTGCTTCAATACACCAACACTAAATGCATGTGTCCTACTTATTTTCTTAAAATCACCACCAACACTTTATATCTTTATGTTAAGGATTCTGTTCAATACACCAACACTTACTGTCCGTGTGCTATTGGTTCTCTTCAATACACCAACACTTAATGAGACATAATAAACTTACAACTTAAGCAGTCATACATGTGTCGGAAACCAAAAATTATATGTTTGATCATGTGTGAATACATATTCATACATAGAGTGATGTATACAAGGCTAAAAAAATGCCTTTCATATATTAGCAAGGTGAGATAAGCCGTCATAGTTGTGTAATAAAAAATATATATATTCCACAAGCTTTAGGCCACTATCTTCCGATATATACGTGCTGCGTATTGCCTACGGAAGTCGTCCACATGTTCGTACGTGTAGTCAGGAAGTAGAGGCAAACCAGCCAATAGGTACTCCGCAAATGCAAGTATCATAACGCCACACGCATTTCCATCAGACTGCTGGAGCACATCCTTGGGGAGCTCCACTGCCCATGCTTGAGTACGTCTCTGTTGCTCGGTAGTTTTGACAGTTCGAAAAGGAGAGGTAGTCTTTCAAGGATTGGACGCACATAGGATTTGCTCTGTGCACCCTTCAACGAATCATATACCCAAATAGTTGCATTGGGGAAATCAATCACTGCTAAAACCCAATGCCGGTTTCTAGCATGGATAGTCATGAAGACCTACACAAAGAAATTCATTCACGGAACACGTAAGTAATCAGCAGTTCTTTAACCTGGCACTTCTTGACTGTGCAATTCTGTTTCGTAAGTTTTGCACCTACAGTTATTGACATCAAGAAATTACCTTTTCCATTTGGGTCCAGTCCAACTTCCGTAGCATCTTATCCCGTAGCCAGCCATGGTCCGAAGTACTTTTCTGGGTGAGATGAAACTATTGGTGTGAATCTACTGTACACCATTGCACATGCATTTACATAAACTACTATACTTCAAGAAATTTTTAAATTATAAACAAGAATCAACAATTGCCCAGGCATATCTGAATTTCGCAGCAAATAAGGGGAAAATAACAGAGCTTTGCATTTAGGGTTTCACTAATGTAAATATTTTTTGTGAAAAAAGGTGCAATTGAAAAAGGAGGAGCAATTACCTACAAGGTAGACCACCGGCGACAGCAGAGACGAGGGTAGAGATGACGGTAAGCGAGGACGAGGAGGACACAATCCTCGACGGCAGAGACGAGGATGCCAGACGAGGAGGACACAATCCCCAACGGCAGAGACGAGGAAGCCAGAGACGAGGAGGGCAGAGGCGATACCACAGGCAGCGGTCGACGACGAACCGTACACCGGAAGATCGATGGAAGGAAACGTAGGAGACAAAGTTGAGATGCAGAGTGAATTAGGTGGGGGAAATCCTTCGGTGGGGGTGTGGGGGGTACTTGCACGTGTAGGGTGGGGGTATTTTATATTGGGGTACAAATTGGGGTAATTTTAGGGTGCAAGTAGCATTATCCGTCATGAAATGCTTTGAGACAGGGACACCAAGCACTAATCTTGTAGGCCGAATTGTGGGTGGCTACGTCCATGTATAGGGTAGCTTGGGCCATATGAATGCCACATTTAGGGCCATACCTCACTAGTAAAGCAAGCCACAAGGTTGCCAAAGCTATATGTTCATCAAAGCTATATGGTCGCCAAGGGCATATGTTCCATGGATACTGTTCAAGAGCTATTGCTAATCACCCAAAAATGCCCAAAATCGGACACATTGTAACATAGCTAATCAGCTGACCTTAGTTAATTGAGATTAGATGACTAACATCTCCAACTATGGGAATACAATCAAAACTCTTACTTTTTAACGTTCTAATTCTTTTTAGCGTTAGCGTTTTGAAAAAGGCTATCTGACAGTAGATTTTAGCGTTAGCGTTTTCCGAATTAGTCTACACCGTTAATATTTTATCCAAAATGTTAACGTTATTTGAAAACACTCTTTCCAAACAAGGCCAACATGAAATGAAATCATTTTGTGAAAATACGAATTTGAGTACTTTATATGATGTTTTTTGGGAAGTGTCCAAAAATAAATCCGCGAGGACTTGACTCAGAATAAATAATATCATACTAATATAAGATTGAAATTATGTTACGCATGGTCCGAACAATTGTCATTATTCCAATCGTTACAACTCACATAAATAATTCGTTTTACCCTAATTCCTAGTGCATACTCAGGCCATATTTTCTTTAACTTATTATTATTACTCATTACATTTTTAATCAGAATTAATTCATTTCAGATCAGAAACAAAATTAAATATAAGTATATTTAGATCAGATCAAAATTTATTTCAATCAGATCAGAATAATTCAGGTCAGACAAGAACATGTCTTGATCAAGATGCGTTGGGGCAGTTGGTCTCCATGGTTTAATAGCTCGATCGACAGCATGACTTCTCAACGCAACAATTGTAAATTGTAAGAAAAGCCCTTCGAAATGGAATGATATCCCCTTTGTCTCGTTGCATTAAATTTTGACTACCACTCCGTAATATATTTTTATTAAAAACAAATCATAATTTGAAATATACATAAAAATGTTCTTTGTTAAATATATTTTGATAAAGCGTATGTCAAATACTCCCTCCGTCCTATATCTTTCTTCACGTTGCACAAAACGAAGAAAAATCCCAAGTTTTTTCAATCTATTTTATTTAAATATTGGTATAGAAATAAAAAATAAAACATACGTAGTACATATTTAAAAACTACATCAAAAGTTCAACAAAACAAGTGGTGACAAGAATATTTTATTTTATCATATAGGCCATGAAAAAACATAAATAAATATAAATTCTCGTGAAATTAGAATAGTGCTCTGGGAAGAAAGTTTTAGGAGGGAGGGAGTACAAAATAAGGCAATGTTTTAAATCTTCAACTTGAAAACTCAAATTTGAAAAATACTAGTGATACGCAGGGAGTATTTAATTGAGTGTAATGTTATACTCCCTCGGTCCCGAAAAACATGGGATTTTTAAGAGTGATTTAAAGTAGTGTATTTTGGTATTAAATTTCCAAAAATGTCCTTTGATGTGATGGATAAAAGTATGATTTGATGGATAGATTATTAGTAAAAAGGTATGATGTGATAGGTAGGGTATGAAAAAGTAAGGGGTAAAAGTGACTTTTTAATAAAAATGAGAAGTGTTTTTTGGGACGGATGAAAAAAGAAAGGAGAAAGGTTTTCAGGGACGGGGGGAGTATATTTTAGTGTAATTGGAAAAACTATAACCAATGATATCCTAATAATCATCAAAGAAGTTTGGTGATGCGGAGTGCATGCTTCATTACATGAGTTTGTAGAAATCACCCTAAATAGGACTAAAACATAGAGAAAAGTACCAAAATAGGACTTTCATGTTTTTTTCCCCGAAATCGGACTTTGCACTGTGGTAATGTGGCAGTGTACATGTGCACATTACTATATTTTTTTGGTAATAATGTATATGACCATGTTTGGTAATGTAAATCATATTTCAGGAATAAAAACATGGAAGTCCTATTTTGGTATAATTTCAATGTTTTAATCCTAATTTGATCTTTCTCCCATGAGTTTGTTACGATAAAAATCCCATTATATCGGGGGTTCCAAGGGGGCAGCGCCCCCTTGGCGGGGATTCGGGCCCCCGAGCAGGGTCTAAGGGGCGGTAGCCCCTGCGGGGTCCAAGGGGCTCAAAATTTTTTTATTTTGGGCAAAGTGCTATGTTAAAAAAATTCATTTGAATTTGTATTTTCGAATTTCCTTTAAAGGAAAAATTCTTTTCGAATAGCCCTGTTTTTTAAAGGAGTTTTGCGCGAAGAATTACGTGTCTGGGGTAACAGACGCGATCGCGTCTTCTCCTTCCACCGCAACTCTATATTCCCGCAAGTCCTTGGTCGAAATCGAGTTCGAAAACTTCACAGCAATTCATACTCGTTCTTGATACGTACTTTTGAGTTTTATCCGATTGAATTTTGGATTGAACAACCAAAATATTCAATCTGAAAGTGTTATACACGACTCTCCATTTATCCACGTTCTCGTTAATTTCCCCAACATGTAAGGCTCTTGAAAGTTTGGAGGCCAAATAGCTCTGGTGTCCTTTATGCTTTGGAAAATTAGTACCAATATCACTCCATCTTTTAAACTTATTTTTTAAGTCTTCGTAGTTTCAAAACATTGCACCCACACCTTCTCCTATCGTTTTCCGGTCATTTTTCGGCGAAGACATTGGTGTCTATTTTCTAAACCATTGGGGCACACGTGCGCATTTCTTATTTTTCGTTTATTACTTTATTTCTTTTTTCCTTTTTTTAACATTTTTATCTCTTTGTTTCCTTTTCCTAGAAAAGTTTTTAAATTTATTTTAAATTTTTTATAAAGTTTTCAAAAATTAAAATTCATTGTGTTTGAAATAAAAAAAATATTGTACTTCATCTATCTCAAATTAAACATTTTAACTTTTTGTTTTCTAGAATAATGTTTTTGGTAAGTTCATAAACAAAATCAAAAGTAAAAAAATAAAATAAAAACATGGAAAAAGGAAATGAAAAAACTGAAACATCTAAAAAAGATTTTGTACAAAAAAGAAATTTTCAGAAAGCCTAAAAAAGTCCTTAGAATTAGGATGTCCAACAACGATATTAATTTTTGTTTTTTGTTTTATTTTATTTCGTAATTTATTCTTCATTTTTTAAAGCTATCAAAACAAGTTTTTAAATTTTATTTTAGACAACAAAAAATAAAGATTGTTAATTTGAGACGTACATATGCAATATATGCTATATTTTTTTTAAACAAAAACAATTTTAAATTTTAAGAACATTATAAAATAAATTTTAAAAAGAAATTTAAAAAACTTTGATTAATAAAAGAAACAAAAAAGGGAAAAACAAAAAAAAAAAAGAAATGAGTATCAGTGCCCCCTATCGTTTGTAAGATAGGCTCCAATGCCCCCTTCTTTATCGGAAAAACAGTTGGATAATAATCAGAGGGGGTAAAAATCACTCTGAATAAAATTAAAACATACTCCCTCCGTCCTATATCTTTTTTCCCGTTGCGCAAAACGAAGAAAAATCCCAAGTTTTTTCAATCTACTTTATTTAAATATTGGTATAGAAATAAAAAATAAAACATACATATTTAAAAACTACATCAAAAGTTCAACAAAACAAGTGGTGACAAGAATATTTTATTTTATCATATAGGCCATGAAAAAACACAAATAAATATAAATTCCCGTGAAGTTGGAATAGTGCTCTGGAAAGAAAGTTTTAGGACGGAGGGAGTAGAATAAAGTATCAAAATAGAATTTTCATATTTTTATTCCCAAAATAGTAGTTTCTATTGTGGTCATGTGGTGGTAATATGACACTGTAAATGTGCACATTACTATACTTTTTGGTAAGATACAAGACCATGTTTGTAATGTAAACCGATTTTAACTCCTATTTCGAGAATAAAAACATGGAAGTTCTACTATGATATATTTCAATGTTTTACTATTGCCACGGAAACATTACTAATAAGTTTTGAAAATAGGGGGTATTAGTGTCTACTTTCTAAATCATGGGGACTCTTGGTGCTATTTGGCCAAAGTTTGGAGAACAAGGTATCGTAAAAGTTTTTATGCTATCTTAAAATGTGCAAATTAATTGTATACTTAAAAGTGAAGCAATTTAGGCTCTGTTCATTTTAGTTGTAAAAACAAAGTTGGATGTAGTAAAAAACTGGAAGAAATTGAAAAAATTAGAATTTGGATGAAACCGGAAGAAGTTAGAAAATGTTGGAAAAAATAAAACGTTAAAATATCAATCAATTAAATAATCGTCCAAATAAATATGTAAAAAAACTAATGTTGGATATATGATGTTATTATATATTCATAATAAGTCAATACTTTTTCCTAGTCGTTGTTGAAAGAAGCTGAAAAAAGTTAGAAGAAACTGGAAGTAGTTGAAAGAAACTAGATGAAGTTGATAGAAATTAGAAGTTAATTTTTTCAATTCAAATGAACACGTGAGGTGTAATTTTAGTTTAGGTGACATGGGCAATGCTAACGTTTTTACCAAGTGCAATATGCACTAGTTTATTTATTTTATCTGAAGAAAAATATAGATACAGATTTTTATCTTATGATGTTTAAATTGCAGAGAGATTTTATGGTGAACTTAAGATTCACATGGATTTTTTCATATAAATTTTTTATTTTTCATTTTTAAAAAATACTCTATCCGTATAAAAAAGAATGTCACATTATGCAAAACAAAGAAAAATATTAAAGTTTTTTTAAAACCATTTTATTATAAAGACTGGTATACAAATAAAAATTAAATTTGCATATTTAAAACTATGTTAAACATTCTACAATACAAGATGTGATTTATTTTATCAAATAATAAAAAATACTCAAATAACCAAAAGTTTATGTGACTTTTGAATAGTGAAGTATGACTTTTTGTGACGAACAGTGTACATATTTCAACACATACAAAATGCTTATGTATCATATATTCATATATGAAGGTCTATCATACATGCCATGGACATTAGGTCCATGCACTATTTTGCCTAAATTTTACATTAGATTGTCAATTTCATATATATGTGGTCCTTAGGTCCACATTAGTTTTATGAAGTGTAGTAACACTAAAGGTGCAGGGTATACATACTTCCACACTTTTTATATCGTCTCATCTCTCTTATTCATATTAGTGTCACATCATATTGCATAACTTCCATACATTTCATACTACAAATGGCAATGTACATATCCCAATTCACCAACTTACTACTATCATTTTTAATTAACTAAGAATAAAAATTAATTTTAAAATCATTTTTAAAAATTTAATGTTATTAGTAATTAATTTTATTAATAGTTAATTTTAGAATATATTAAAAATATATAGTGTAAATATTTAATAATATGATAGCATTTCATTGATTTAAACGAAACTACAATACTAAATAAAAGAAAATACAAATCCAAAATAAAAAACATAAAAATAAAAATACTAGAAAAAATATTAACTCCGATAATGATTTTTAGAGTTGGAAACATAGGGGTGTTAAATTAACTTAAAGTGGTGTTCAATCAAGTATTTAATTTTTTTAAATGAAAAAGTAAAAAAATTGTGTAGAATTAAGTTTTTAAATGAAAATGTATAAAACATAACAAGTGATGCTCCAGTATGCTCGGTAAAATCTTAGACTTCCTTACCAATTTTTGTTGGTACCAAATGAGAGGGAGCGGTGTTACCTTCTTTACCAAATTGTGCAAATTTTGGTACCAAATTAAGATTTACCACACCCGTACCGTCCACCCCAAGGGAGGAAGGACACCTGCATGGGTAAGATGCGGCTTCGAGACCACAAAGCAAATCCACCCCCACCCATGTGGGTAGGATGCCACAAGGCAAACCTTTACCATGTAAATTTTATATCAAAATTATAAAATGGTGGGTTATAATTAAGTGTGTAATTTGTGTTAAATTTAAAAAATAAAATATTCTAGGATACTTGTTGGTAGGTGCTGCCAGTGATTTTTTAGTTTGTGGGTACTTAAAGGTAAAAATGAGATGACATTGCAAGATTGGCCTGTGCATGAGTAGTATCCATGAGTTCCCCTCCCCCTCTAAGAAGAATTTGAGCTTTTTGCAAAATAGAAAAAATTTACATGTAAGTGTATGAAAGTAGGGGTGGACACGGTACCGGTACGGTACCGTGACCGGCAACGGTACCGCCGGTACCCGCCACCGTTACCGCCGTCGTTGCCGTGTCACCGGTTCCGGGAACCGGTACCGGTACCGCCCATTTCGGTACCGGTTCCAGTACCTATTTTTTGGTACGGGTACCGCCGGTNCATCCCATACTCACGCGTTCCAAAACTGACATAACCTGTCCCAAACATATTCTCAAACTCAACACCACTGTACCCATTTCTCCCCTGCCTCTCACCTACCGTAGTGCTCTCAAAGACCCCAATTGGCACAATGCTAGGTTTGAAGAATTTAATGCATTGATTAAGAACGATACATGGGAATTAGTACCCCCCTCCCCCCACCAAAATATCATAACGGAAAATGGCTTTTTAGGCACAAACTTGGCCCTACAGGTGAGTTAACCAGGTACAAAGCTCGATGGGTTGTTTGGGGCTTCAACCAGAGATTCGGAGTCGACTCTGATGAGACATTTAGCCCTGTGATCAAGCCAGCTACTATACGCATCATTCTCAGCCTTGTTCTCTCTCGAGGATGGCCGATCCATCAGTTGGACGTCAAAAATGCCTTTCTCCATGGCCATTTGCAGAAAGTACTCTACGCCTCTCAGCCATCAGGATTCCAGGATCCTCACAGGCCCAACCATGTATGCAGGCTCAAGAAGGATCTATATGGCTTGAAACAGGCTCCTCGTTCGTGGTACCAACGATTTGCTGGGTTTATCTACACGCTGGGTTTTCGAGGATGTAAGTCGGACACCTCTCTCTTCATCTACTCTCACGGGACAGACACTGCCTACCTACTCCTTTATGTTGATGACATCGTCCTCAAAGCTTCCTCTGACTCTCTCCTTAAGCACCTGACTGAGCGACTTAAGGGGGAATTTGCTATGACTGACATGGGTGACCTTCATTTTTTCTTGGGCATCAATGTTCATCGGACAGCTCGTGGTCTCTTTTTACATCAGACACAGTTCACGCACGACATCCTAGAGCGTGCCGGCATGACCACTTGTCGTCCCATCTCCACTCTAGTCGATACGAAGGCCAAACTGTGTGGCACATCAGGCTCACTGGAAGCCGACCCAGCTCTCTATCGCTCCATAGTTGGAGCCCTCCAGTATCTCACATTCACCACGCCACACATCTCCTACTCTGTTCAGCAGCTTTGTCTCCATCTACACCCCCCCGAGATGTCCACGTCACGGCCATGAAGCGTGTCCTACGCTATCTCCGTGGCACCTCCACTTACGGTATGACTCTGTCTCCCTCTGGCACAAATTCTCTCCAGGCCTATTCTGATGCTGATTGGGCTGGGTGCCCCGATACTAGGCGATCCACATCAGGCTACTGTGTATTCCTTGGGGACAACCTCATCTCTTGGTCCTCCAAACGCCAGGCTACCATTTCCCAATCTAGGGCTGAAGCTGAATACCAAGCCGTTGCGAATGCCGTTGCCGAAACCAGCTGGATTTGAAATCTTCTTCTAGAGGTACAACAGCCCCTACGCCGCGCCACACTCATCTTCTGCGACAACGTCAGTTCTGTTTACCTCTCCACCAATCCGGTCCAGCATCAGCGCACCAAGCATATTGAAGTTGACATTCACTTTGTTCGTGACAAGGTGGCCCTCGGCCAGATTAGAGTCCTTCATGTGCCATCCTCGTCACAGTACGCCGACATATTCACAAAAGGCCTCCCGTCCATATTATTTCAAGATTTTCGGACAAGCATCGGGATTCGCCAACCTCCGACGCCGACGTAGCCAGGAGCATGTTAAATACTCCCTCTGTCCCATAAAGTGTTACCCATTTTGACTAAAGTTGAAATTAAGGAAGGGATAATTTTGTGTTGACTTTCCAAAAATACCCTTGATGTGATGGGTAAAAGTAGGATGTGATGTGTAGATTATTAGGAAAAAGGTATGATGTGATAGGTAGGGTTTGAAAAAGTAAGGGATAAAAGTGGTTTTTAATAGAAATGGGTAAGAGATTGTGGGACGCAATTTTTTTGAAACGTGTAAATCTTTTTGGGACGGAGGGAGTATATTCTATATTTATGTTAAATATATATTCTATATTTATGTTAAATATATATTCTATATTAATTGTACAAATATTGTTTCTTATTGTAGAATCCTACCATGATTAGGATTAGGAAAAGGTTGTATATATAAACCCATGAACTCCCACTTTATTGTTTAAGAAAAATCATAATTCTTCACCGGGCTTTGACACTCCATTTATAAACTATGGGGCACCCATGGTATATATTACTATATTACCCTCTAGAAGTCCCCTCTGAAGTCCATAATGACGTAAGGTTTTGTTTGAAAAAAAAGCAATCCAAACAATTCAAAATCCTTGTTTTCATGATCGATGAAGACTAAACGCCTCTTTCTAAGGTGCCGGTCATCTCATATAACCGAAGACGACGCCGGCCAACCCAGCCAATCAGAGATCGAAAAAGAGGGACAAATTAAAGTTGCTTGGGACCCTGTGTGTGTGTATATATATAAGTATGTATATACACTACAAGAAAAGAGGCTTTTTGGCGCACTTAAAATGGTTATTCGCCACACTTAAAAATGTGGAAAAAACGATTTGCCACACATGACCTAAGTGCAGCTACGTAAATGTGGGGAATTTTTTGCCGCACTTTAAAATAAGTGTGGCTAATAAATATATTTGCAACACTTGACATGTGCGGGTAATATTTTATTTTGCAACACTTATATGTGTTCGGAAGATACCACACATGTAAGTGTCGCAAATATCATTTTTTTTTAAAATAATGAAAAAACTATACACACACTTATAAGTGTGGCAAATACCATATATGTATATATATATATATATATATATATATATAGACACACACACACACCATTATTTTAATAATATATACACAATTTTATTTTGATTTATATCCAAAAACAGAAAGTATATTAGAATTCAAATACTAAGATCGATCTAACAACAAGTCGATCATCCAACATATATATTTTGTGTCTAAAAACATGAGTTATAAATATATCCAAATTTATCGAAATTGAAGAGAAGAAACAAATTAATGTGTGCAAAAAGATTTGTAGTGCTAGGTTGACACCATCTCTTCAAGCTTGAACCACCACTTATTGTCCCTTTTTCGTGCTATTATCCTTCTTTGATTGACATTGCACCTACAGGTTTCAAACCAATTGTGGTATTAATTTTTCATCATAATGTAAAAATTAATGTAAAAGTGATACTTAAAGTCATATCGTGAAAAGTAAAGTATAAAACCACATTCACATATCTTCATTTTACCATTAGTTATCAAAGAAACAAAAAACAAAGTAAGTTCATCACCTATATATAATTGACTTACATGTGTTGTTTCCTCCAACTTGTCACGAAGGACAATATTTAACAATTTCTGATCTGCCTTATTCTTACATAAACTAGCAGCCTGCAAGTATAGACATCATTTATATCTAAAATATAAAGAATTTGAGAAACTTAACTATAATAATTTAACTTTAATTCATACCATTCCCTCTAAGTAAGCAATGCTGAGTTCTTTCTTTGTTAAAGATTGATACATTTGAACTTCTTGAGGGTAAAGTGTCAGCACTGTATCCACCAATAACTCAATTTGAGCACGAGATAATTGGTCCTACAAGCAAATAAAATGACATTCAAATGGTTGCATATATGAGCATGACATGAATGTAGAAGAGAATAGATTTCCATGACACGATCAATCTTTAACCAAGTCAATATATATTGTTTATAAAGGTTCGATTGAATCTTCAAATGCAATGGCATAATAAGTCTATGAAAAGAGACAGCAATTCCATGAATTTTGCAAAAAAGACACATCTCTGGGGTGCCACTGTAGATGATAAATCAATTGCATCAAGTAGCAGAACTGATAGCTTGGAAGCCAACTGGGGATCTGTTTCAGGTGCTATCTTGCACACATACACACACACACACTCTCTCTCTCTCTCTCACACACACACCAAAAAAACAAACAACGGTTTAGGGATTAGTGTGCAGTGAAAAGTGAAGGGTTACCTCCCCATTCTTTACCACTCAGAAGTGTAAAAAAAACTGCCTTTATCTAGTCATGAAAATCAGTTATATTGGAAGCATCTGCCAATACTAATACCTACTGCGAATTGGCAAACATAAAAACTATTTTCAATTTTTTAAGTACTAGACTACTACCTAGTGGCTACTGCAAAAAATATCCTGTAGCTGAAAACAAAGTACTTCGTAGTAAACATCCAAGTTATGATGCATGAACACATTGAAACAAAAATCATAAAAGGAGTATGCGACCCATTTAAGAGAAAAAATGTTAAACTCACTGCATTTCCAAGCGTCTTCTGTTTTTCTACAGCTCTCCGCTCACTACATGCATTATCACGCGTGGGAGTAAACACACTATATCCACCTTCTCCTAACTTGTTCACAGCATTAGTGAAATTACTCTGAAAATAAATAACAAATACAAACTTTGTAAAATCATGTCTAGTCTAATTTAGGATGAGAATGGTGATTAATATTTTAAATACCAATTCACATTAGTACGAAAAACATAAACTCACATGAACCCTCTCTCTTTGTAAAAGAGTTTTATGCTGTTCTAAAGTTCTCTGCTCCTTGCATGTCTGGGTTGGCTTGTTTGTACCAATGGAATAAATCTGATCACAAAAAGCGCATATATAATTTGTAATAAAAATCTGATATACTTTAGTATACAAAATTGTGTTTAAGTACTGACATACCTTTTCTGTAGCTCTTTCTTGAGCGGATGCATTGGGAGGCGTATGAGTACAAGTACTATAATTACCGTCTTCATTGCTCGTATCAACGAAAACACTCTGATAATAAATAACAAAAATATATTTTACAATATCACATGTGATACACTTTATGGTACAAAATCTGACTCATAATCTAAAGAGCAAAGATTGATATTACTTAGAGAGTTAAACTCACAGGATTTCTAAGCGTCTTCTGTTTTTCTACAGCTCTCTGCTCAGTACATGCATTATCACGCGTGGGAGTAAACGCACTATATCCACCTTCTCCTAACTTGTTCACAGCATTAGTGAAATTACTCTGATAATAAATAACAAATACAAACTTTGTAAAATCATCTCTGGTATAATTTAGGATAAGAATGGTGATTAATATTTTGAACTCCAATTCACATTAGTACGAAAAAAATGAACTCACATGAACCCTCTCTCTTTGTAAAAGAGTTTTATGCTGTTCTAAAGTTCTCTGCTCGGTTGGGTTGTTCGTAGTTAGGCCAAAACCCATTAAACATGAGGTGGTGTGTGACTTCATCTCTATTAAACCAATGATTGTGCCCAACTTTACAGCGATTGCAAGGACAAACAATCATGTTACTGTTTCCAGCATTGGCAAAAGCAAAGTCTACAAATGCTTGAACTCCGGTTATATATTCATTGGATAACCTGTTCATCTTAATCCATGTTTTGTCCATTTCAAAAAGATGTAAAACCTAACAAACAAAAATTTAACCAATAATGTCAATGTCTAGAGTTTGAAAAGTTTCTTGTTCAAACCATATATATGTACTTACATATATGTTCAAATTTCATGACGGGGTTATTTAAAGTTTTTGGTTTCTGTATTGGTGGTTCTTAGAATTAAGTAGGGTATGTGGGGTCCCGGGACCCCATGGGACTCCAAGTAGGTCCGCCTCTGTCCAAGACTCTTGCTTTTATTACCCATCAACCAAACATGCCATTTTTTAACATCAACATAGCCTTGTTTTTCACTCCCTCAAGTACATATGTTAGTCCAATTTTAGAGGTGAACAAACAAAGGTTCATAACATGTATGGTTGGGACCAGTTATACATTAGCTACAAGTTTAAGTAGTATCCGGTAAATACCAGTTGCAAGGGTGGATAATGCTGAGTTTATATCAGCTGCAAGCTAAGTGGGTTAGGCTATGGTTGTGACAAGGCCCTTGAAAGGGGATACATAGGTGCTAAAAAGGGGACTGAACTATTTGTAATGGAGGGGGTCAGAGTTACTGACTTATGAAAGTAACTGATGCACCCTAATCAAGAGAGCAAACAGATCTTGACAGTCACAAAGCAAAGAGTATATGGTTACAGAGCCTCGGAGCTCTCTTCTTGTTTTTGAAGAGCTTCCACGCCCGTAACAAAATCAACCACACAATATTCAATAATTTTTGAAGATTACTTTACAAAATTGAAATGAAAAAACTGAAATATAACCAGCAATAGTTCACACAATCACTACTTCAACATTCAATATATAGTTTAACACATACTGCTATTCAAATATACAAGCATAAAAACATCGATTCAGACACTGAATCTTGTTTTATCCTTGCATATATAGAAGCCTTTGCACAAAAACAACAATAATAGGCACAGGTTTCCAGATAACAATCACTAGGATAAAAAGTGAAACCCAATACTGAATTTCAAATATATGTTAAGAATTACTAATATGGATAAACTTTAACCAAACAACAATTCAATACTGGGTTTTGGATATAGAAGCATATGAATCCACAGATTTAGGAACAACAGTAACAGGCACAGGTTTCCAGATCAGATAACAATCACTAGGATCAAATTCTACAATATAGAATAGCAATTTACCCTCTCATATAGTCATATATTACATCACTTAGCCACAAAACCAATCTAATTTCAAGAGGTAAAAGGAAAATACATACCTAAATGAATCTATCAGGTCGTATGATTGAGAAGACGATGATGAACGATTCAGGAAGAGGAACTCGATCTGGCCAAACGATGGCAAATACGATGCTGAAGGACTGAGAGCGCAGCTGTTGGTCGAGGTCGTAGATGAATTGGCCGGATCTATCAGGAGAGGAAGATGCAGGTTGAGGGAGGTTTCAGATCGATTAATTAGGTGGGTGGATGAAAAAGTATTGCGCCAATTTTTCGTTGAAAAAATTTAGTTTTTTAAGGAGTAATATAATTAAACTTTTTCAAATCCTAATTTAAGGAGTAATATAATGCACGTGTTTTCAAGTGCGGAGAAATGATAAGTGCTAATTTTTATTGCACGTTATGTGCGGCAAATTATATGCGGCTAAAAGTCTATTTTCTTGTAGTGATACTCATAGTATGTACGTATGTATGTATGCATGTGCCTCTTCTATCTCTATTATTAGCTAGCTAGGGAGTAAAAACATTAACTACCGGCCGGCCGGAGAATGCACAATTTAAGGTGAGATGAACGGCGGTTGTGAACAACGAGTTTTAAGATGTTTTTTTTTACTCTTATTTCTGGGTCTCCTGATCCTTCTTCCTTGTATCTTAATTGCCTCGAGGATTAAGGAGACGGCCGAGTTGAACAAGGCTCGGAAGTTGCCACACCCGCAGTACACCCTGTTGGATGCCGCCTTGTCTCCCAACGCAACCGCCGCTCAAAGCCGGCTAACCGCCGACTTCACCTACACCCGGCCTCAAGGCCTACAACGACCCAAACATTAACTGTTAGAATATAAATAACTGTTCCTGAGCCACAACCACAAACTTGAGTTTTTGGTTGAGTTGGTTCCTTGACATGGTATCAGAGTCTCGTTGACTAAGAGGTCACGGGTTCGAAACTTAGCGCCACCCAGTTTAAAAAAATTAAGGTTTCACGTGCAAGGCTCGAAAAAGACTACGTCTGCACGTGAGGGGGTGTGTTAGAATATAAATAAATAACTGTTCCTGGGCCACAACCACAAGCTTGAACTTTTGGTTGAGTTGGTTCCTTGACATTAACAAAAACAAAACCATTTTTTACGACGACGACAACAATAATAATTCCTCGTCATCATCATCATCGGCAGTAGCAGCGGCACAGGTGACACTCTATTATCTGGTCGGGGTTAACTATGGGAGGAACCAACACCGGGAGGACCCGGTGGAGTTTGCGTCAGTGTCGTAGGCGATGGTCGGCGGCGGCCCCTCCGTGCTGAGTCCCCTGGGCTCCGCCGTCTTCACCGTCAACGTTCACGTTCAGGACCTGCCTCTTCCCTACGAAAACGACGACGCCGGTGGCGGCGCTCCGAACTACACCATGATCTTAAACGTCGATTATCAAGCTGGGTTTGATAATAATAATAATAATAATAGGATCACAAGGTTTCGGTGAGTTGCGACGGTATCAAGTGCACTTTTCCACTGGGTTGCAAGGTGGAGTACGACACTACATGTACTTCGTTTCCTCTAACCAGGTCGGTCATCACTTTTTCAACTATTTTGGTTAGTTATTTATTAAGAAAAATATTACATTTATGGAGTACGGATTAATCTACCCATGATACAAATCTAATTTGATTCAATTTAGTGAAATTTGCACTAAATAGGACTAAAACATAATGACTTTCCCAGTGGCGGATCTAGGATTTTAGCTAGATGGGGGCACTATTAGTCGGGGGTCCGGGGACAACGCCCCTGGATTTTTTAATAGACAATATGAATTGACAAAAAAATACCGGAGTAATAAATTTTGTTTCGAATATTCTTGTTTTGACTTGGGAAGGATTTATTTTCGTAGTTTGTCCTTCTAATTATATTTTTATCATCGAAGAAAAAAGAGAGACAAATCATTTAAATGACTTATTATATCAAGTGAAATTTACACTAAATATGACTAAAACATAATGACTAAAACCCTAAATAGGTAAGTGCTGAACCAGTAAGAGGTCTGAACCATTAAGTGCTGAACCAGTAAGAGGTCTGAACCATTAAGAGCTAGTATATTGCTTAACTATTCAGAGGCAAATGTCTGATCAATTCAGATAAGAGGTCTTAACCATTCAGACTCTGTATAATGCTTAACCATTCAGAGGCAAATGTCTGAGCCATTCAGACATCTGAACCATTAAGAGGCTGAAACAAACAGTCTGAACCATTAAGTGCTGAACCATTCAGACATCTGAACCATTAAGAGGCTAAAACAAACAGGCCCTTAAACTTTTTTCCTTAAATAGGACTTAATAATGACCTAGTGGAAGGAATAATGTCTAGTAATGATGGACATTTAGTTGAATAATGACTACTTGATAATGACCAAAGGTCCTACATTAGGAAATAAAAACATATGGTCCTATATTAGGAAAGTCATTATGTTTTAGTCCTATTTAGATAAATTTCTCTTATATCAATCCAAATTGAATTGAGTATATTGCAACGACTTAATTTAGATATATTAGTCATTTTTTACAAAAATGAAAGTGTTTTAGGGGAAAAAATGAAAGAGAAATTGTTTTAAGAAAAAAAAGGAAGTATGTAATAAAATAAAATTTACTAAAAAAATTAAATAAAAACTTTAAAACCATCTTAATTAGATGGGGTCTTATTAATTTTTGTTGGGGGCACACATACATAATTTTTTTTAAAAAAATAATTTTGACCTAAAAAATAAATTTAGTAGGGGGCATTAGCCCCCAACTCTTATGAAGTAGATCCGCCACTGGACTTTCCTAATGTAGGACTTAAACTTTTTTATTCCCTAAATAGGACTTAATAATGACCTAGTAGAAGGAATAATGTCTAGTAATGCTAGACATTTAGTTGAATAATAACTACTTGATAATGACCAAAAGTCCTACCTTGGAAAATAAAAACATATGGTCTTATATTGGGAAAGTCATTATGTTTTAGTCTTATTTAAGTAAATTTCTCTTCAATTTATGTTAATTTGTCCACTCTTGCTGCAGTTAATAATGCCTAAGACATATATGCATGCATGGATCGGGAGGTTCTTAATAATTGTGAAATTTTATGCCGCGCGCAGGCCCTATATTTCTCGATTAGTTGATTTGATCTTCGGACATGGAAGGAGATAGAGAGATATCTTCGCAGTCATTAATTTCCCTTTGCCAAACTTTGATTTTGTATTACTCCGTACAACATATTAAAATGCTTGTTACCTTAACTCAAAATTATTATCAACAATTATTATTAGGAAAATGCTAAAAACCTCCCACCCTTGCTACCAACCATGCCCCGCTACATAAACATGTAGTAGGAAGTCAAGAAAATTTAAATTAGAGGGTGGGTGGAGAATGAGTAGAGATAAATATGTGGTGGAGAAGTGGGTGGAGGCAAGGTTGGTAGCAATGGTGGGGGGTGTGTAGCACGGTCCTTATTATTATCCATTGGTTGGTTGGTATGAAATTGAAGATAGAAAATGATACTCCCTTCGTCTCTAAAAGATTAACATAGTTTAATTTTTTTGGTCAAACTGTAATACCCTTTAATCACGAATTAGATTTAGTTTATAAAATTAAATATTATAAAAATTTGATATTTCAAAACTATATTTTAAAATAAATTAAACCCAATTTTACTAAATTTACATTATAACTCAATATATTTTTTCCATAATTCACGGTCAAAGAGTGTCACAGTTTGAGCAAAAAAATCAAACTGCGACAATCTTTTAGGGACGGAGAAAGTACAAAATGAAAAATGTTAAAGAACAAACGCAACCAAAAGCTCAAACTTGTGATTGTGACACTAAAACATTTTTATATACTTTAACACGCCCTCTCACGTGCAGACGTAACTTCTTTGAGCCTTTTACGTGAAACCTTACTTTTTTTAAAACTAAACAGCGATGAGTTTTGAACTCGTGACTTCTTGGTCAACAAGGTTCTAATACCATTTCAAGGAATCAACTCAACTAAAAGCTAAACTTTATAGTTGTGGGCCAAGAATACGAAAAGGGTCATGCTAGGGGTACACCAAAAGTGTACCCCATTTGTACACCACCCCTTCAATAACCACTCATTTATTTTTGATTTTTATTTACTTATTTTTTTTTAATTTTCTTGCCTAATTGAGTGGTAATGGAGGGGGTGGAGGACAAATGGGGTACACCTTTGGTGTACCCCTAGCATTTTCCATAAGAAAAATACAATATTTAACTAAAACATGTATTACCGCGATACCGTCATCCCCAAAATAGTCTTGTTTCACTAGAGCGCAATTTTTTAAATTTGATCTTAGACCTAACCATATCATCGATTATATTCTAGCTAATGTTTTTAAACTTGTATGTACTCGTATATGTTTGACATTTTGAGGGAATGTGCTCGACGAACACTAGGTAGTTAGACAAGCAATGTTTGGATTAGAAAACGATAAAAAATGCACGCCGCCGCAATGAGAATAATGAATATCTTTACTTGGGCAAAAACGCTCCCCGTCGCACCGATCTAATAACAGTAACCTAGCTAGCGGTGACATTCAGGGGAAAAAAGGGTAATAAAATACTCCCTCCGTCCCATAAAAAAGGTTACACGTTTCATTTTTTGCGCATTCTCGAACGCCAAAAAGACTTTCAAAACGACTTCTACCCACAATAAAGAGTAAATGTGGTAATTTTTAGGTATTTTAGATGTGGATAGACGCGTTTTTTTGGGATGCGCAAAAAAAATGAAACGTAACTTTTTTTATAGGATGGAAGGAGTATGATTTTACATAGAAAGAAAAAATTGGCTCACAAATATAAAAGTTTTTAGAGCAGAATAATAAGAAAAACTCTATTTTTAAATACATTTTGAAAAAACTCGTATTCAACAAATTAATTCGCACATTAAATTTAGAAAGAAAAAAAATTTCCATGGATTAAAAAAAAGAAAAATTGCAAATGGACATGAAACTATGAAAGGAGAACAGAATTGATAGTTATTGCACCAAGACCATTCTGTTTTGATAAATATGCATCGTCATCCCCATGATTTCAAAACTTACGATATAGTCTCTCATGTTTTTTATATTGTTACGTCAATGATTATCTAAACAAAAATATTCTTCAAATATTAGGTGAATATCTCCGCTACCCTCCTATGAATGGGCGTCAATGCCTCCTCTCCTTTTTCATTATTGTTTTTCTTTTTCTTTTCTTTTCTTTTTTCAGAAAGAGAATAAAATTACGGAGTATTTGTTAGTGAAATAATGAAAAGTTATTTTTTTTCAAACATACATTTTAAAAAAAAGTTTTAAAAAATCAAAAAATATTTGTGTTTGAAATAAATAATGAAATAAAAAATTCAACATATACTTCATTTTTAAATTAAATATTTTCAATATGACTAAAGAAGTTTTTATCTTTTGGAATATGTTAGGACCAAAAAAATACTGAGTAACATATTTTTTATTATATACGGAATATTTAAATATATATTAATAATATTTTTTGCACCAATGCACAAAATATTTCTTTAATGACTTATTAATTTCCCTGATCATAATGACTTTATTTTAATTTTGATTAAAATAAAAGTAACGGTATAATATTAATGAACAGAAAATGAAAAATGAGCTTAAGTTAAAAAAGAGAATGTTTCATTGATTGATTGATTTTCGTATCACGAAAATGAATCAATAAAGGCCTCTTTTAGACAAAAAATGAAAATGTTTAATTTAAGACAAATGAGATATACATTAATTCTTGTTGTTTAATTGATTTTTATTGCAAACACAAAAAGTTGAGTATTAAAAAATTATAAGAAAAATATATTTAAAAAAGAAATTAAAAAATATTTCTGAAAAAAATAGTATAAAAAAATGAAGAAAATAGGGGCACTTGTGTCAATTTCGAAAACATAGGAAGCATTGAAGCTATTCACATAAAGATATTTTTTTAAAAGAGGAATTTACCTAAATAGGACTAAAATATAATGACTTTCTCAATATAGATTTATATGTTTTTGTTTCCCAATGTAAGACCATTGATTATTATCTATTAGTCATTATTCAAGTAATATCTAGCATCACTGGACATTATTTTGCCGACTAAACATTATTAAATTTTATTTAGAGAATAACTTTAAATCTTACATTGGCAAATAACTTATGTTTTAGTTTTATTTAGTGCAAATTTCATATGTTTATGATCTTTATTATTAAAGGGGCAAGAAAGTAAGTTTTCGAGTATAATCTTTGCCTTTTGCCTTTTGCCAATGCCCCATCTCCTTTTTCTTTTCTTTTTTTGGTAAGAGAAGAAAATTATTTGTGAATTAAATAATGAAAAGATTTATTTCAAACATACATTTTTAAAAAAAGTCTTAAAAAATAAAAAAAAGTAGTTGTGTTTGAAATAAACAATGTAACATATACTTCATTTTTTTAAAATAAATATTTTCATTTTGACTAAACAAATTTTTATCTTTTTGAATATGTTGGGACCAAAAGAATATTGAATAACATCTTTTTAATATATACGGAATAATTAAATATATATTAATAATATTTTTTGCACCAATGCACAAAATATTTCTTCAATGACTTAATTTCCCTATTCTATAAAAATATTTTTTCATATACTTTTCTTTTTTTATTTTTCTTTTCTATTCTTTTTTCTTTTATTTTAATTTTTATTAAAATAAAAGTAACAATGTAATATTAATGAACAGAAAATGAAAAACGAGCTTTAGTTAAAAAGGAGAATGCTTCATTGATTTTTGTATCATGAAAATGAATCAATAAAGACCTCTTTTAACAAAAAACGAAAATGTTTACTTTCAGACTTAAAAAGTATAAGTTAATTCTTGTTATTTAACTTATTTTTATTGCAATACAAAAAAATTGATTACTAAGACATTATAAGAAAAATAATTTTAAAAAAGAAACTAAAAAATATTTCTAAAAAACCGTGGAAAAAAGAAAAATAATAAAGAAAATAGAGAGTCTTTATGTCAATTTTCAAGATTTAAGAGATTGTGAAGCTATTCACTTAATATTTGAAGCATATTTTAGTTTAAGGGGCGTTACACAGCAATATTAAGTTGAGAAATTTACTTAAATATGACTAAAAGATAATGACTTTTTTAATATAGGATCATATGTTTTTATTTCTCAATATATGACTTTTGGTCATTATCAATTAGTCATTATTCAACTAAATATTCATCATTATTAGACATTATTTCTCCCACTAGACATCATTAAATTTTGTTCTTGAACATCAGGCCAAGTAGTCAAAAGTAGTGAATAAGAAAAATGCTAACCCCAAATGTCCCCCACCCCCTCCTTGTCCACTAAAAAAGGCAAAAAAATTCAAAAAAATTAGTAAATAAAAATCAAATAAAAATGTGTGGAGGAAAAGAGGGTGGTGTACATTTAGGGTACACCAAATGGTGTACCCCTAGCATTGCTCAGTGAATAAAGGCACAAATTCAGATATCTAGTTTTCGAGTATAATCTTCAATCGCGCTATGGGTACACCACTTTGTACCCCAGTGGTGTACCCCATATACCCCCACCCAACCATACGTACAGGTCCTTCCAACCCACTCTTCTCTCCCCCCTCCTCTCTCTCTCTACAAGTTCTCTGTTTTTGTTTTCTCCCACCGGAGCACAACCCTTGCGCCGCCATCGTTTTTGGCCGTTGTGGGTGAAGCAGTGGAGACGCCAAGTAGCCGAATTTAGATAGGCCCTGCTCCTCCTATGCATCGAGAAGAGCATCGGCAATTCTAACCCAGCGCCGATTATATCTGACTCTGGCTCTCTCTTCAGATTCTAATCCAGCGCGCCTCACACTCCTCTGGCCGCCAGCTTTGCATTTTCAATTCTCGGTAACTCTAATGCTCCAATTATCGTGCTTGATTGGAATTTCGATTTTAATTTCAATTTCAATTTTTCTTTCTTCATGTTTAGAGTTCTCATTCCCTTAATCAAAACATTTGTTCATATGGTCACTGAGTGTGAACCACTTCGAATTGCAAGTTATTTTTCCTAGATTTGGGAAATAATTTTGTAGGATTTTGTTTAAATACGGGCTTGCAAAATTAAAATGTGTATATGTTTGCCGTTTATTTCATAGAAATTGTCGGATATTAATTGATCCAGAGTCGCAGGTATAGACTTTTCTACCAATTTTTGCTTTTTTGAACTCGTTTTGCACAAACAGTTTATGCCTGTGCATATATGGCGGCAGAGGTTTGCACCCACACATAATGCTCGTTTGAAGTTACCATTAGCCATTTGTCATGTGTATTAGAAACCTTTTGATCCATGTTAGGCACTTATGATTACAATTATTTTCTACACTTCATTTTTGTTGGGTATATTTAAATGTCTTCTATGCACCTATAATTAGTGCCTATGTGATGCCTATTTTATTTCACACTTGACAACTAATGGCACTCAAGAATAATTGGGGAAACCGTGTTACAAGAAGGACAAACATCCACACCGATGTAGGTGTTACTGTAAGGCAAAACATGCAACTATGGAAATGGCCCGAGGAAAATGATGTGTACTACTTAACATGCACCAATCTAGATCTTAGACTATGAGTGTTTGTGGGCAAGTTGCACTATGTAATATTTTGTATTCACCACTTACACATGATGTAAATAAACTTATTTTTTGGGCAAGTTGAACACTATGTCATGGTGGAAGTGGATATGTTTTGTAGTGTTACTGGTTGTGACCTCTTGTTTTGTTAAAAACAGCATTAGTTAATCTCAAGCTGAAAGTGGATATGTTTTGCTTCAATACACGAACACTCGCTGCCTGTGTGGTACTGCTTTTGTTAAATACACCACCAACACTTCATATGTTTATGTTAAGGATTCTGTTCAATACACCAACACTTACTGTCTGTGTCCTATTGGTTCTATTCAATACACCAACACTAAATGTCTGTGTGCTATTGGTTCTATTCAATACACTAACACTATTCAATATTTAATTCAAATATAATCCTAACATAACAAAATCCTATTTGTATTAGTTTTTAAAAAATAGTCATTTAAGGGGTTTTTTTATTCTGTTCAATACACCTACACTTACTGTCCGTGTGCTATTGTTTTGCTTCAATACACCAACACTAAATGCATGTGTCCTACACATCCTTTAATATAATATTTAATTCATACTAACATTTTTTTCAATGGAGTTCAAATATAATCCTAACATAACAAAATCCTATTTGTATAATTGTTGTAAAAAAGTCATATAAGGAGTTTTTTTATTCTGTCGAATACACCTACACTTACTGTCCGTGTGCTATTGTTTCTATTCAATACACCAACATTACATGTCTGTGTCCTATTCATCCTTTAATATAATATTTAATTCATTCTAACTTTTTTTTTCAATGGAGTTCAAATATAAGGGGTTTATTTATTCTGTTCAATACACCAACGCTTACTGTCCGTGTGCTATTGTTTTGCTTCAATACACCAACACTAAATGCATGTGTCATACTTATTTTCTTAAAATCACCACCAACACTTTATATCTTTATGTTAAGAATTCTATTCAATACACCAACACTTACTGTCCGTGTGCTATTGTTTCACTTAAAAACACCAACACGTGGGACTGCTGCATTTCTTGTTTAGTTTTTATTATACGGTCTACTGGTCTTGTCATATAACTTGACCATTAACTGGAGCAATGCTGCATTTCTTGTTTAGTTTTTATTATGCATTTGCTCACACACTTTTTGGTAAGTAATACTCTGTAATATTTTGTCTTCACCACTCATAAATGATGTAAATATGCTTATTTCATGGGCAAGTAGAACACTAACTATGTAAATAGTATTTCCTTGTGTAACTGTTGTACACTTAGACTTAATAGTTGTTTCTCTTGAATACACCAACACTTAATATCTGTGTGCTACTGATTTTTTTCAATATACTAACACTTAATAGCCGTGCCGCATATTGCCTACGGAA
Source organism: Cuscuta campestris (assembly GCA_900332095.2). NCBI lineage: Eukaryota > Viridiplantae > Streptophyta > Magnoliopsida > Solanales > Convolvulaceae > Cuscuta > Cuscuta campestris. The sequence goes on from OOIL02001340.1 coordinate 983,482, forward strand.
GTCGTCGACATAATCGTAGGTGCAGTCAGGAAGTAGTGGCGAACGAGCCAAGAGGTACTCCGCGAATGCAAGGATCGTAACACCACATACATGCTGCATATTGCCTATGCAAGGATCATAACACCACATGCACGCAAACCTACATTCCAATTCAAATATAAGACAATGTAATACCAAAATATTAAATTTCATAAATAGACTTATTAAGTGCAGGTTGTACAAACAAAAATGTTTGTGAGTGAGCAAATAATAACGTAAGCGTAACATAGTCAAATGGGCAGAAAATGTAGGTGTGAAGCTATTGGGGTGTAAGTAGCATTATCCTACTGACATTATTTATAGGTGAAACCTACATCCTACTTCTGTGCACAGACTAAAATTGCTGGTGCAAAACAAAACTAAAAGCAGAGAATAAATGCCGAAGCTGACACTATTTGTAGGTGAAACATACATTCTGGCTCTTTGCACAAACATAAATTGCTGGTGCAAAACAAAACTGAAAACAGAGAATAAATGCCCAAAGTTACATTATTTGTAGGTGAAACCTATAGCCTACCTCTTTGCACACATATAAATTGCTAGTGCAAAACACAATTGAAAGCAAAGAATAAATGCTCAACCTGACATTATCTGTAGGTGAAACCTACATCCAACCTCATTGCACAGACATAATTGCTGGTGCAAAACAAACATAACTGATGTTGGTGATGATGTTCACCACCATGTTCCAAAAATGAAGGAAACAATGGCATTCCCTAAAACAATGAAATTTTGGTGATGATGTTCACCACCATGTTCCAAAAAATTTACCGCACTGCAAAATAGACTTACAGGGAAAGAAGATGAACAATACAAGCATTCAAAGATTTTTAGGAGATCAATACTTGTTTATTGAATCACAGATTCAATTGTACGAAATGAAAGGTCCCTAAAATTCGATTAACATACCAAAAAACTGGAGCAAAATGAACTTGATAACCTGGTCAATTGAAGATGCAAAGTGCCATAAGGAAATTTATCCGCAGCTTTGCATTTAGGGTTTAATGAACATGCATTTCGGAATTTAAAATTCACTAATCCAAAGAATTATTGCGAAAAGAGGTTCAATTGAAGAAGGAGGAACATTTACCTTGATGGCGGACCGTCGGCGGCACAGAGGAGGGTTGTGAAGACGGCAGAGAGGAGTTCTGTCAAGGCGGACCACCGGCAGGCGGCGGCGACAGTGAGGAGGGCGGTGAAGATAGCAAAGAGAGAAGATAAGAACCGGAAAAGAGAGGAGACAGTAAAGAGAGGAGGCTGGGAAGACGGCAAAGAGAGGAGAGAGACTAAGGTGGAGAAGCAGAGAGGACGGAGAAGTAAAGGGATGGGGGTTACTTNGGAGGAACATTTACCTTGATGGCGGACCGTCGGCGGCACAGAGGAGGGTTGTGAAGACGGCAGAGAGGAGTTCTGTCAAGGCGGACCACCGGCAGGCGGCGGCGACAGTGAGGAGGGCGGTGAAGATAGCAAAGAGAGAAGATAAGAACCGGAAAAGAGAGGAGACAGTAAAGAGAGGAGGCTGGGAAGACGGCAAAGAGAGGAGAGAGACTAAGGTGGAGAAGCAGAGAGGACGGAGAAGTAAAGGGATGGGGGTTACTTGCACATGGAGGGGTGGGGGTTACTTGCATATGTGGGGTGGGGGTGGTCTTTTATATTGGGGTACAAAATGGGGTATGTTTGGGGTGTAAGTAGCATTACCCTATAATCTTTGCCGTTTGGTGCTTGAATTGGTTTTCTCCTCTTAGATCTAAGAAGGACGAGCCGCCGCCACAGAGACGGCAGGAGGTCGATCGGTAATCAATGGAGACGGCGACAAGAGCTCGGTTATACTCAGAGAAGTGACAAAGAACGGTTGCTTGAGCTACGATAACACTTAGTATATATGTGGCGATTTCATTAATGGTGTAACGGGTTGGGAATTTACTGGGGATTTCGTTCTTCGTTGTAATGTTTAGATGCCAATTGAACCCCAATGCTCTGCAAAGAATCCCAAGACAATTGGCGAAAACTTTTCACTCGTTTCAGAATGAGCACCAAGTGTTTGATAAATGTCTTACAACTTCTCTTATGTCCACAAAGCGCTCCATGCTGGATTTGGTAAACCGGAACCCATTTGAAGCTCTTAAACTCTTCAAGAAACAGTTCCAAATGGGCGTCTCTGAAATAGACGAAGTCCTCATTGCTTTGGCTCTAAAGGCATGTCAAGGAGACTTAAAAGAATTCGGCCTTCAGTTACACAGTCTTTCTTTGACAACTGGATTTTTCTCTTATGTGACCGTCCCAAATTCGTTGATGAATATGTACTGCAAGTCTGGGGAGTTCGATCACGCACTGCTTATTTTCAATGACTTGGAGAACCCTGACATTGTTTCCTATAATACAATGCTTTCGGGTTTCAAAAATGGGAGAGAAGCACTGTGTTTTGTGCATAGAATGCACTCAATTGGGGTGTGTTTTGATCCGGTGAGTTACACCTCGTCTCTCACCCACTGTACAAATCAAGAAATGTTCATGCTAGGGTTTCAGTTGCATTGTTGTGCGGTTAAGTTTGGGTTGGAGTGCGACGTTTTCGTTGGGAATTCACTTGTGACAATGTATTTGAAGTCTGGGAAAATCACGGATGCGGAAAGAGTGTTTCTTGAAATGCCATATAAAGATTTGGTTTCATGGAATGCGCTCCTCTCTGGGTATGTTCAGGAAGGGAGTTACGCGGCAGAGGTAATCTCAGGGTTCATTGACATGGTGAAAACGGGCATGAAACTTGATCACATCTCATTTACCAGTGCAATTTCAGCCTGTGGGCAGCAGAGAAATTTGGAACTGGGGAAGCAAATACATGGGCTGGCAATCAAGAGGTCATATGGAACACATGTTTCAGTCTGTAATGTCCTGATGGCAATATATTCCAAACACGGTGATCCAAAAGACGCAAAAGTTCTTTTTCAGAGAATGAAAGAACGAAATGTCGTGTCTTGGACGACCATACTTTGTGCGTGCGAAGAGGATGCTATGTCATTGTTCAACGAGATGCAGAAAAGCGGGGTTCTTCCTAACGACGTGACATTTGTTGGACTAATCCATGCCCTAACAGTGAACAATATGGTGTTAGAAGGTTTCGTCGTTCACGGTTTTTGCATAAAGTTGAACTCTTTATCCGAATCAAATGTTGCCAATTGCTTTGTAACCATGTATAGTAAGTTTGGGTTTATGGAAGCTTCTAAGAAGGTTTTTGAGGAGCTTGACCATAAAGAGATTATCTCATGGAATTCTTTGATTTCTGGGTTCGCTCAAAACGGAATGCATCACGAAGCTTTAAGAACATTTTCTTGTGCAGTAATGGAGTCGCGCCCGAACGAATACACATTTGGCAGTGTCTTGAGCGCAATAGCTTTGTCCGAATCCATTTCCATAAAGCAGGGGCAAAAATGTCATTCGTCATTGATAAAGCTAGGGCTGCAAACCAACCAAATCACTTCTGGCGCTCTTCTTGACATGTATGCAAAGCGCGGGAGCATCTCTGAGTCTCTAAGTGTTTTTCATGAGATACCCAATAGAACCCATGTTTCTTGGACGGCAATGATATCCGCCCACTCCAGGCACGGAGATTACGAATCCGTGATCTCTCTGTTTGAAGAGATGAAGGCCAATGGCGTGGACCCGGACTCAATCACGTTCCTCTCTGTTCTGACTGCGTGCGGTCATAAAGGAAAGGTTGATGAAGGGGTTGAGGTGTTTTCCTCAATGACCAGAGATTTTCCAATCTTGCCCTCGGCAGAGCATTATTCCTGCGTGGTCGATATGTTGGGCCGTGCGGGGCGGCTGAAAGAGGCGGAGGAGTTCGTGTCCAGAATCCCAGGTGGGCCCCGGCTTTCGGTTCTCCAAAGCTTGTTGAGTTGTTGCAGGAAGTATGGGAATGCAGAGATGGCAGAGAGGGTAGGGGAGGCGCTGATCCGGTTGGACCCAGAGCATTCTGGGTCATATGTGACAATGTCGAATGTGTTTGCAGAGAAGGGGGAGTGGGGGACGGTGGCGGAGGTGAGGAGGTGGATGAGACATAGAGGGGTGAAGAAGGGCGTGGGGTTCAGCTGGGTTGACGGTGATTCCCTCAATCCTCTTCACCGGTTCTCCGCGGATGACCGGTCTCATCCTTTGTCTGGTGATATTTATAGAATGGTGGAATGGGTTTCTTTGGAAATGAGACATTTAGAGGGAGGTGAAGACGAGACCTCATGTGTGTGAAATCGTGCTAATTCGGGTTCGAATCCTAACAACGGCGATAAAAGTTGACCACCCTCTGCATGGGGTTCTTGCACGTATCAAGGACAAGTGTATCAACTTAGTCTCTATCAACTGTACTGAGATTATAGCTTCATTTACCTCGCCCTGCCTATTGTCCGGGCTAGTACTGGGGACCTGACTGAGATTAATCCCTTAGATATTGCCAGAGGGTACTAAAAACATAACTATTGACAAACATTCCATAACTTTAGTGTAAATCGTGTTTTTAATTACTGTTTGGAACTCAATTTGTTTATGCTCTTCCATAACATTTATCTATGTATAATTTGTTTGATACTTAGTTCTCAATTGTATCATGTATGTAGGATGAACTTGAGGGAGTTCCTAGATGGGAAGATGTGGATGGATCAGAGACTGAACGAGATTTCTTCGATGCGTAAGTCTTCTCTACATTTTATTCTTCTAAATATAAATTCATACAATTCCTAAATATTTATTTTAATATTTTTCATAATTTTTTTATTTGTCAATTCTGCTATATACTCCCTCCCTCCAATTAAATGGATCGATGGATGAAATGAGTTGTGAGTGTTCGTTTAAAAAATAAAGTATTTAAATCTAAATGATGTTGAGATGATGTGGATGAGAAATAAATATTGGATGGATGAAAGCTCTTAAAAAATAAAGTATTTAAATCTGAATGATGTGAATTTTAATAAGTTGATGATGCAATTCTATTTCATTAATAAAAACTACTCCGGTAATAATAATAATAATTATTATTATTACCAGAATTAGATTTTTTCAATATGCAATTTGCTAAAATCTTGTTGCCGATGTATAGTGAACTAATAATTCCTCTTTTTGTCCTAAATTATTTCATTTTTATTTTTGAAAATGTATGTCAAACTCAAGAATGAGTATTTTTTTTTCTTTAAAAACAATGTCAAGAATCATATAATTACTTACAAATTACTTTTTGTATATTAAATAATCATACTGGGTATTTGTTTATTACTCCGTAAATGTCATCACAACCTTCTATTTACACTTTGAATGCCTCATCCGAGTTGCCAAAGGCTCGGTTTGGCTTTCTCCTCGAAGCCAAACAAGTTCTTGTGAGTTACTCCGTATATTTTAAGGAAGAGCCTTAAAGTATGGTTCTTGAACTAGTATAAAATCTTTGTGTTGTTTCCTTTTTTATTTTCCATATGGTTGTGCCCTTTAAAAGTTTAATCTGATTATAAACGTGCATAATTTCTAACACCATAGTTCACTCTCCTCTTGAGTCAGACCGACTATATCATAGTATCATGCATATTTTTACTCTTCCGTCTTATTAGTATTTAAATTTATAAGTATATTTATTATCAATCATATCATTTTACTCAAATTGTCACTATGCATCTCAAAATAATTCAATGTGATATAAAGTCTAGTGATTTCACAAAATATTGACGTGCAAAAGAAAATCTGATTATAGTAATATCGCATGATCAGCCAAATTCGAGAGCATTGGTGTGATATTTTTCCAAAACAAAAAACGAAAATTCCATACTCCCTTGTATTGCTGTGATTTTTTTCCAAAATAAAAAACAAAAACTTCATACTCCCTATATCATCTAAAAAAGATAAAAAGAAAAAGAAAAAAAAATATCATAGTTTGACTTTTTTATATCCATTAGAAATACACTCTGACTATGAATAAATATAATTTTAAATAAATAAATATTATACAAATTTATTGATACGGAGTATATTAAACCTACTCCTCAAAAATAATTCAATCATATTAAATTTGTATTATAATAAAATATTTTTTAAATGTAAACTTTTTTGGTGTCACCGCTTGGGAATCATTCCTCAACAGTTTTGGTTGTTCATTTGCTCAGTTAGTAGCCTTCGTCCGTTGTTGTCGCACATAATAAAAAAAATTGTCCATGTTGTTTAGTGAGTAGTTTTTATGTTCTAGTCCTAGTTTAATTTCAATTGTCTATATTGGTGATCATCATTTTCAATTTGAGGGGAGTATTATGATCTATATGATCTAATTGTAATTTTGATTTTCAATTGTCTATATTTGTGATCATCAGCCCATGCTATTGATGGAGTCATCATGATTTACCTCCTCTCATAATCTCATCACACATGAGGTAAAAGACGTTGGATGTGAGCAATTTCAACTTTTTAGAACGAGGAGTAGATTGCGCTTCGGCGAGTTCTGTTCACGTGTATAAACTATGCAATTAAACAAAAATTATACGTAGTAATATATACTCCTATTAGTATAAAAATAGGTTTATTAAATTTATCATGTTTAAAAGTTACAGAGTACAAAATTTTTTCATTAGACTACTTTATAATACAAATTGAGAGTAATTGAAACTTAAAATTTATTTAATTTAACTCAAAAAAGTTTAACTAAACAAATACAAAGAAATACTTTTGCCGTCTCAAAAAGATGTTCCCGGTTTGATTTTTAAAAAATTTAAGGGAGAAATTTTTTTGTGATAGATAGATTATTAATAAAAAAGTATGATATGATAATTATGTTAAAAGTTACTCCGTAGTATGGATCAAAAAGGTTTTTCGTAGAAATGAGAGATTTTTTGGGATAAAAAATATTAAAAGAGTTTTTGAGACATGACTCTTTTTTTTTTTTTTGAGGGGGAAATGTCTAATTTAAAAAACCTAATTCCTCAAACGCTCGATTGTTGATTCAGCTCCCAATCGATCGATTCGGGCTTCTTATCCGCCTTCACTAGTTCGGTGCCAACATCGACATCACACGGAGGAATCCAGCGACAGAATGTCGGAAACCCTCTGTGTGCCGCTACCCGATAACTTCGAAAAACAGAGGTGACCGACGATTAGTAGAGGATAACGACATACGACGGCGAACTATTACTCCGACTAACAAGCTCCAATTTCTTAGTCTCAGGTCAAATATAACCCTACCTTTTGAATCTTGTTCATTTTTTTATTTTGCATTTTCCATTGTCTATTGAAATGCCCTACATACTTTTGTGCATAATTTCTCAAACTTTTAGGGCATTTGTGTGGGTAAGAATTTATTAAATGACATATTTTTGTAATTGTTGTGTTTGAACTATGATTTTTCCTTTTTCATATCCAAAGGAATTTATGTTTTTATAATAGCCCTTCTTTTACTCTTCAAAACCTCTTTTTTAATTTGTGCATCAAAGAAAGAAAGGTTAGAAAGCCTCCTTTTCTACTTTTCTTCACTTGGTGTAGTCCTTTAACATTCAAAAAAAATCCTATAGAATTTCTCACTTCTCTTGGACAATAAACAAATGCAGCTTCAGCCATTAGCTACAATCTCTTTATTTTACGGAGTATTATTTTGTAGATTCTGTCCAAAATCTAGTTTTATTTCTCTTGCTTTTACTTATTAACTAGATTCGTACTCGTGATGTGCACATGCACACGGTAAGTATTTCTTCGAAATTTTGAAGAATGTGAATGGTTCATAATTTTAATGCAAGAATCTGAGTAATAAGTTATGATGAAGAGTTAAGAATGAAGATTTGAATCTCATACAATTACAATAAACATCCTTGACAAAACAAAATTATAAACTAAGAATGTCCTTGATTGGTGCTTCTCATACAACCATGTGTGTATTTTGGATTTCATTGATTGTTAAATCTTCGTATGAACATGAAATGTTTGAAAAAAAACAAATCTTCATATAAACATAAATTGTAAGCCAACCTAGTCACCACGAGCATCGACATTGTTCGTTCACGAGATATATTCAAATGCAAAAAATTAGTGGTATGAAAGTAGGGTGAGTAAGAAAATGATTGTTGGTTAAAAAATGTTGTGAAGTGTGTTTTAGACCTTTACTTTAGATTCTATGATGTAACGAAAGTATGAAGTTAATTGAGGGACATCCAATAAAGAAAATGTGACTTAAATGGTTGGGAGAAAGGAGTACATTTTAAACAATTTTCTCTTTTTAAAAATAAAAGTACCATAACTTTAAAATACCTTAAATGGTAATCAGTATAATGGCACATTGATCCTTTCTTTGCACAGCTTGGAAGCATATATATTGGAGCAATTATGGCAAGAAATAGCAGCAGCAGAAGCCGACAAAAGCCCAACCTACTGGTAACAGGAACACCGGGCACAGGAAAGACAACAATGGCATCTGCCCTGGCTGAGGCGGCTCAGCTTCGACACATAAACGTTGGTGATCTCGTCAGAGCTAAGAACTTGCACGATGGCTGGGACGATGAACTTGATTGTTACGTCATCAATGAAGACCTTGTAAGCCTTGCACATTAATTTATTATTTTCATTCTCTTGCTCACATAGATGCATGTTTTCAATGAGGTTTCTGGTTTACTGTAAAACTCTATATAGAATATATTCTATCTAAATATTGAATTACCTCTGAAATGTATTGGTCCCAACTAATGAATTTTTGCACGTACACACCTATTGTTGTAATGCTCATCTAGAATATAACAGATTTTGTCTAAGATGTTCTTATATAGAGGTTATACAGCTTATACTGTATTTCTTGTACGAGTAATTTAGAAGATTGAAGATTCATTTTTTGATTTGCCAAATTTGTGTTTTTGTTTTTGCACCTAGGCTTTTGAGAGAGAGAGAGAGAGAGAGAGAGAGGTTACATGTTTTTTTATGTCTTCATTTTTATGTCAATTAGTTTTAAAATTTTTACTTTTTTTGGTGTCAATTAGTTAGAAATTAAATGTGTTTTTTTATGTCTTCATTTTTCATTTTCTCTTGCCAGATTTGTGAACAAAGCAAACCTCATTGCTTCATGGTTTGGAAAAGTGCTTTTTGTTGGAAATGTGCCGTATTTGAGATGCTTAAGTGGGAACAGTGGGAAATATAGGGCTCAAAAGTGCATTTGTTGGGATTTATAGTTAATTGTAAGTATTGGGTGAAGAGATTATGAATACTTGTTGTGATCGAAATGCTTATGGCTTGGTGTAGTTAGTATTCAGCATTTTATGTGTTTGGATTTGGCCCCGGTGCGGAGATGTGAGGGGCTTTTGGTGGCGGGTGCCAGGCGGGAGTGTGGGAAGGGGTACACGTAAGAAGAGTTGGGAGGAGGTGGTTAGACATGACTTTAGACTTTTGGCTCTTTCCGAGGATGTGACATTAAATAGGAGTGTTTGGATAGGGGTAAGCGTTTGGGCCTGGTTGTAGTTTCCGTGCTTGTTAATGTGTCCTTGGTAGTCTCTGTGATTGTTAATGTGTGGTTTATATGCTTGATGCTTCTTGTTTTTTTTCTATCTTTAGCTTGCTCTCTGCTTTTTTTCCATGCTTTGTGCTTTTTGCTACTTGAGCTGGGGTCTCTTGGGAACAGCCTCTTTACTTTTAAGTAGGGGTAAGCTATGCGTACACACACCCTCCCCAAACCCTACTCCCGTGGGATTTTACTGGGTTGTTGTTGTATGTGTTTTTGGATTTGGACTTTGAACATTATCCATAATCAATACACATACTGTACTGATTCCTGACTATGGTTTCTCTGCATTATCGAGTGAATTTGAAATTAATCTATTCAGCTGATGTAGAAAAAGAAAAGGATACCTTCTTTATCTGTTTGTCATTCTTGTTATAAGTCTGTTTGTTATGGCTCCTCTTATTAGGTGTGTGATGAGCTTGAAGACATGATGACCCAAGGTGGAAACATTGTGGATTACCATGGCTGTGACTTCTTTCCCGAGCGCTGGTTTGATTGTGTTGTGGTTCTTCAAACTGAGAACTCAATTTTGTATGATCGCCTGAAGAATAGGTTTTTTTTCTTTCCTCTTTTTTTAGTTATAATCTCATGAATGGAGCTAAAAGAGTGACTATTGGAAATGTTTTAGCTACAAGTACATAATGGACTAAATCCAAATGACACATTAAACTCCTCTTGCTCCTTTGTAGAAGTTTTGGGCATAAAGAGCAGCGAAGCATATAGGGTCTAACAGACACTTTTTGACCCCCCCCACCCCCCCCCCCCAAAGACCCTAACGGAGTTGGGGTTGTATTGGGTTGTTGTTTTTGTTGTAGCTTTTGCTGATTTTGCTTATATGGCGGTGGCACAGGGGTTATTCAGATGCTAAGCTAAATAACAACATAGAATGTGAAGTCTTCCAAATGCTGCTGGAGGAGGCTAAAGAGAGTTACAGAGAGGAAATCGTGGTTGCGTTAAAGAGCAACTCGGTTGAGGATATGAGTCACAACGTCGAAACCCTAACTGATTGGGTTCACAGCTGGAGTACCACCTCATTGTAAGATGCTTTGTTTTTAATAGTTCTCATTCACATCCCCTTTTTTGTGCCCTTAAATTTTGTGGAGGATCCCTATGAAAATGAAACATTGTTTTAGAGTTTGGGTTTTTTTTCTTTTCAAAATTACTATTATGGGCGATTGTGTCTCATTTTAACACTATCGAATCTCCTGAAGAAATAGAAAAGATTGTTGAATTGTTAAAGAGGGAATTTTAAAAGAAAGACTATGGCTCGACAAATTTATGTCTCGACCTGCAATTCAAACATTTATACAATGGTAGATTCGTCCATCAGTCAAACTATACTCAGAAGATGTTAATGTTTTTTTAATATGAGCAAAGTTCAAGTTCATTCCTTGAGTATTACTCCTGGTTGTCTGGTCACTAGATATACATTGAAATCTTTTCTGCCTCCAATAAGAGGGTGAAGAATATTGATAGCAATTTCAGACAAATTATGTGTTCATGTGATACAATACGTCAATTTCTTAAAAGTCGTCAAAACAAAGGTTAACAACAATGCAATCAAATCAAGCTGAATTGATAGCAATACCATATGACATTGGTTGAGAATGCGTATGGTTGAGAACGATCAATTACATACAAGGAGCATGGAGTTTTTAACAAATCAAGAACCTCCTAGTTATCTATGATGACAATCCAACATGCATAACTCAAACTAAAGAAGATTAGAATGAAACACTTCTCACCAAAGTACTTCCCAACATTTCACCCGTAGAAAGAGAAGATCAATATTCATCAAATCAAGTCAAGTGAAAACCTAGTAGAGTTTACAAAATATTTATCAATGGGTTTTCTTAGTAACTTTTTTGAAGTGACAACATAATTGATCATCTAGTATCAAATAATATAGGTTTTGAAGAACCTAGCTAACATTATTATTTATTGGATCCATAGCCAACATTATTTAGTAGTAGTATAATGTTAATAACGAATGAATGGGAATGATGATATATTTGAGCTTGAATGTACATTAGTTTTTTTGTGTATATCTTTTCTAATTATATTGGAGTTGAATGTAAATTTGTTTTAATATTGATGTTACTAATGAAATTGATTATATGGGATTATATATAATCGGTGGAAATGTTAATATTTTAGAACAAATTATAAGTTTTTTTAGTGAATAAGATAAAATATTTTTATAACTTTTGGATTTATAACTGAATAAACCCTTATGTCAAAATTATTTTAAGAAATTACATGTCTGACATTATTTATAAGTTGTATATTTGTTTATAAAATTTACAGATCAATTGCTTTTGATAAAACTTAATTCTAATTTATTTTTTTTACCTGATTTATTGGAGTGTACATCAAAACGTATATAAAGTTATTAAACCTTTTTGGACATGTTCAAGTATTATGTTTGAACATGTAAGGATTTAATTGCACATTTGAAAGCATTTCTTCCACGGTTGATTATTTCAAGGAAATTTATCAAGGATTCAAAATATTCAGGTATTAAAACTTTATAATTTTATGTTTTAATTACCTCTATTTTACGTATTATGTTTATCCAATGAGTATGAGTCTGATTATGAATGGGTAAAATGATTTTTTTAATTATTAATTCCTGGACCTTAATTGAATTATATATTGATTTTAATATATTTTTACCCTTGCATATAATTATTTTTACGTCATAAAATACTAAGTAAACTTCACTTCAATATCCAATTTAATGTATTTATGCATCATACCTTTATTTGATTCATCATCCCTCACTGTCTTGGAACTGATTGTTGCACTTTTTGTGAGCTTTCTCATTTCAACAGAATTCCTGAATTAACATGTTTAATTTTAATGAATGATTAGAACCATTTTAAGAAACAATGATTTCACACTCTTTGTAAAAAAATGTGAAAATACGTTTTTAATTTTTAACAGTATATTTCAATTTTCGCAATGATGCATTTAAAACAGAATATTAAGGTGTTATAGAATATTTATAATTTGGTATAGTAATAAAGAGAAAATAAGAAAGAGTGTTTTCTCACCTTGAAAAAGAAGATTTAAACTTGATTATCTTCAATAAGAGTGTATTGAATGCGGTATTATTGAATGTGGTTGGTGGTGTAGTTGTATGCAATATATTGTGGTAAGGAATAGGTTGAGAGGTTGAGAGATAAGTAATTAGAGATGGGTAGTGAGAGATATAAATGAGGGAACTTAGGATAGTACCAACTTAGAGCCTAAGGCTACATACTTTAGAGGTGTATTGCTCTACAAAAAATAATCATTCGGTTTATACTCTATTAAATTTATACGGAGTATATATTTAGAGCATTTTAACTATAATACGTTTATACTGAACAATATAAATTTTTCACTGTAAAAATATCATGTAATATATTTATAGTTAATTTAAATGGAAATTTTTTCTAGATCTCAATTCGATTAAAATATTTCAAAAAATAAAACATGAATAATATTTTGCA
>OOIL02001340.1:996583-1091427 GCA_900332095.2 Cuscuta campestris
ATATATATATATATATATATATATATATATATATATATATATATATATATATATATATATATATATATATACCAAGTAAATACCAATTAGCGTATTAAAATGTTATTTTAATATTTAATTTAATAAATATATTTTTCCAATTCCTAATTAACTTTTTTCAAGTTAAATACTTTTTTTAATTACAAAATTGATTTTTAGTATAGTAAAATTTATCCAAATCTTTTTTATTAAACCCAAAGAATATTAAAAAATATTTCTCTTTAATATTTTAAAATTTATATTCCGTATTTTATATGGTAGTAGGGCATAGCTTATGGATTGGAACTGCTTAAGTAATGATGTAGCCGTCTTTCACTGTGAATTGTACTCCCTCCGTCCCTAAATAGATTACAATTTTTTTCTCTCTCCTCTCGATAATTTTTGTTTGTTTACGCGATTTCATTAAGTATTTGATAAAATAAAATATTCTTGTCACCTCTTGTTTTGTAGATCTTTTGACGTAGTTTTTTAATATGTAATTTTTATATCTTATTGATATACAAATTTGTAAATAAAATGATTTCAATAAGTAAGAAATTATACTCCGTAACCCGCAATTTGTAATCAAATTGGGGACGGAGGGAGTATTTAATGCTCTATTTCCCACGCTTTCTTAGGCATTAGTAACTTATTAAATTGTTCTCACCTAATGTAATTTCCAGCCGCCGTTTGAGATCCGTGTATGCTTTAAATGCCTTGTTCCCCATGCCTATTCTCAACCATTTTAAAAGAGTATTAAATGGTAGGTTACATAATGTCTAATCCAGCCACCGTTTGAGTTGCGTGCATGTCGAACAGAGCACCCATTAAATACTAATTTTTACTAAATGCTTTTTTTTAAAAATTCAGCAGCCGTTTTTAATACCTCAGCAGCCGTTTTAAATACTCGAATTTTTTAAAGACTTTTTTAATATTTATGTATTAAATTCAAATTATTAATTATATGAATAATAAGATAATTAATATATTATAAGTAAAATGGATTCAAATTTTTTATTTGACAGTAAAGTTGATGAAGGAAAATATCTTCAAAAAAATGCTTTGAATGCATTTTTAAAATGCACAAAGGTTTATACCGAACGCTGCACTTGCGAAAAATATAGATTTTCATTTGAACGTACAAATTTAAAAATAAATACATTCCAAAAAAATTATTTGGAATGAAAACAGATTTTGCGAGAAGTGGACGTAAAAATTTATTTTGAATTGAAACAGATTTTGTGAAAGAAAATTAATTAGTTTTGTATACCGATGAGAAGTTGGTCGTTCAAACATGGTTGAGATTGAAGGTCCGAAAATGATTTCAAATCGAACTTGAAATTGGGAAAATCTTTTTCACTCAAAGTCTTGACTTCTGTTTTTGGATAAAAAACCAACAAATATTTATGCGAAGTTGTTTTGCATGTTTCGTAATTATCATTAACAAAAACATTTCGGATTCCAAAAATGCCATCTTCAACAATTTGGTTTTCAAAACGCTTCTTTTCGGGACTTTTTAGTTGAGCATGAATCCTTGTTCCATGCAAAAAAAAAGAAAATATTTAGAAAATAAGTTTAGAAGAATGAAAATATTGTGTAAGAAAGTATACTAATAAATTACGCGATCATCGTGGAAGATGACTTCTAAGGAATCTCCGCCCTTAGACCAAGCCGGAACATGGTAAACGCGAATTGCTCGCAACTTAAGTATCCATCCCGTTTTTTCGTTATTAATGTTGTCAAGCATGTGCCACATTTCTTTTAAAGGCTTTTTGGATATAATGGTATTCTTTTTGGTAAGGAAGTTTTGTGGGTGATGGAAAATTTGGCTCTTCAACTACGGTTATATAATGGTCTTGGATAGGTGTGAGAATCTATTGCATTTAATGTTCAGGTACCATAAGATTTTTTCAAATCCTTAGCATTAAATGCATTAGGAAATTGGGCATATTTAAAAAGTGCTTTTCAGTTTAAAGAAGTGTGCTCACACGCCCCAATTGTTGTTTTAATAATTAAACATGCCGCTCAGCCGTAAAAAGTGTGCTCACACTTTCCATTTTTTTTAATAATTACCTATTCTGCAACCCTATTAAACTACAGCAGTCCTATTTTTAATTTAGTTTTGTTTAACAGCCTGGCGCTTAACATTTGATGCCCAATATCCGTACCAGGCCCATTACATAACATAGCCCAATTAGCCCATACCCGACCCGAATAATTTAGGCGGGAACACTGTTCATTTTGGCCTCCTACCATTGTATATATGAAGATGTGACAATAGTTTAGGACTCTAGGCCACATAACATTTGTAGCCAACCAAACTGATACGTTTAAGAAAAATGAATATAGTATAATTTTGAACAAAACATTACAGAAATTAAGCCCCATTATTTTTTTCATTGAAATTGTATCATCAAGAAGAAGAAAAGTGGGCACCCAATTCTTTCTTTCATTGAAATTGTACAATTAGGGCTCTGAACGGATAGCTAAAAATCTGGTTACCGTCCACATTCATATCCGTTTAAAGATGAAATATCCCCATCCGTTTTACACGGATATTATCTGTATCCGATTAAGGATATCCGATTACTAAACGGATACGAATTTGGTAATTGTATATCCAACCTGTTTAAAATCCGATCCGAATATGCAGCCGTTTAAATAACCGTTTATTCGAATATCCAATCAGTTATATATAGTTTTTCTTAATTTTTATATGTTTATATTTTGTTTCTCTATTGATATTTCAAAGTATAAGACATTTTTATATACAAAATAAATGTGTAGACACATAAAAATATATGCAGACATATAAAAATATGTTTTAATATGAGCGGTGTATATCTTTTTATCATATGAAGTTATCGTAGAATATCATAAATCATGAAAACAAAGAAAATAATTATTCCATAAAAAATTATAGTTCATTTAATAATAGTTTGACTTTAATCTAATTTAAAATTAAAGTATTTTTTAATTTGATTTAAAAATTGGAAACAAATACGGATATATCCGATATCCGACCGATTACGATTTTGATTTTCAATATCCGTCAAGATCCGTATCCGAATTCGATATCCGATAAAAATAAACAGATACGAATTTGGTAATGGCGCAACCGATCCAATTAATATTTGTTTACACCCCTATGTTCAATTTTACCATAAAACAAAAATCCCACCTTTTCAATTTTTCCAAGAGTCCATTTTCTTCTGCTTCAATGTGTGTGTGTGTATTAGGGGGATCACAATTCACAAACAAAGGCAGGACTGCAGGAACGAAAATAGACAAAGGGAAACTCCCTCAAGCCCAACCCCAAAAAAGTTCCTTAGTTTTTCAATCAACACAATGAAAGCTATTTCCATGCATTAACTTGAGAGAGAGAGAGAGAGATTCAAAAATCAAAAAAAATCTTCATCCTCATCTTCAAAATCGCTGTCGTCGTCCACCAGTTCCTCGTCTGAATCTAAGATGTTCTCCTCATCCCAGAGAGGGCAAGAGCATGTCTGTTTCTTGCCTTTCCACTCTGCTCCACATGTGTAGCAAAACTCATAACCGCATCTGTTTCGCGCACACAAAAAAAGAATAAAAGATTGCACCACAAATGCTAAGAACAAGTAAAGAAAAAAGAGATAAAACAGGCTTGTACTCACAAAGATGAATAACACCAGAGAGAGAGAGAGAGAGAGAGAGAGAGGGGTACAGATCAAATGAACTTATAATGGATCCCAAACTACAATACACACACACGCACACACACAGAGTATAATGGGAAAAAAGGAATGGCATAAACCTCTTAACCAAGGTCGCTTAGTAGTTAGTAGTAATATATGCCCCACAACTTAAAAAAGATATTGTTCAAAAATTTCCACACTCATGGGAGAGCAAGATGTAGAAATTCCACTTTTACCTATCGAAACCACTTTAACTCGTATACCACGTATTTCATCTCTAGTAGTAGTTCCACTCAATATCTATTTGACCAAACAACCTTTCTCTCTCTATTTCTCTTCATTTCTTTTCAGCCCCGCCAACTTCCCCTCTCTCTACTTTTCCGCCTACCAAACAAAGCCTAAATAAGAAAATGGCACTTTGAAACAAACAGATCCACACTTGTACTGTGCATCCACATGTTCTGGGGTCAAGATAAACTTGCTGCTCAGTTTTCCCAATATCTTTGTTCATACGGGGGCTGCTAGACACTTGAGAAAACAGTGGACATGGGTATAAGGAGAACTTTTAGTAGACGGATAGGAGGTATACAGCTAATGGTGATACATTCATGTGTGAAGCTACTAGACAATGAAATCGATGGGAAAGACATGAAATTATCAAGTTAATGGTGGTTCACTAAGATTCATGCTGAACGATATTAATATTTACTCCCTCTGTCCCAAATTAATCGTCTCATTTTCCTTTTTAGTCTGTCCCAAAATAATTGTCTCACTTCTTTATTTTCCTAGTAAATAAAGAATACGTGGTCCACAATCCTTCTCTTTCCTCTAACCAAATCTCAACCATTCACTTTTTACGTTTCAACACTTTTCTTAAACTCTGTGAAGTCAAACAGAGATGATTAATTTGGGACAGAGGGAGTAAAAATTAGCAACTTTGATATATTTGTGTCAAAAAAACAGAGCTAGAGGATGATACTACCTGCAAGTCATGTGGTAGCACCCAGCAGCTAGTTCAATCATATGGTTGCATTTCACACATTGTCTCCACAATTTTACAGCAGCCAAACTCTTCAGCTTCACATCTTCTTGTGGCCCCGGATTTCTTATCTTGTACTCAATGCAATTCATTCTACTGTGCCATGGAACTTTGCAATTAATACAGAACAGACCATTGCAATTTGTGCATACCCTAGCCCCAGACCTTTCAGTATCAATATTGGCTCCTCTAGAGTGTTCGAAGACCTCTCTTCTTGACATAAGTGCAGAGCACTTGGGGAAAGGGCAATACACTCTCTCCCCGACGGGAATTGAAGCTTCCTTGATTCGCAGATTCAAGAGGTGAACAAGCTTAGGTGTCAAAAGTTTACTAACATGATCACTTCTCAGTTCCGAATTACAGCCATCATGAGGGCATTCCGGTAATAGCCCACTAAGCAATTTAACTTCCATGTGTTGCTTCATGCAGGAGATGCAATACCGGTGCATGCAGCCATCAACTGAGACAATCCGTCCAACATCCACATCCTCTAAGCAAATCACACAAGTCTCATACACAGTCTTAGAAGCAGAAGAGCACGCCTGTTTTGTGATTTGAGAAAGCAATGCTTCTCTTGCAAATTTGAAGACAAACTTAATTTGATTTCGAGTCGCAAGATGCGGACGGCACAGTCTAAATTTTTGTCTTAATTTGTTCACTTGATTCATTAATGCCGCGATTTTTTGCTGCTTAGGTGACCATTGGCCTGTTACCTGCACAGTTTTCAGCCAAGTTCTCCACATGTCAATTGAATTGATAAAACATGTTCTATTGCTTTAAACATGTACCATAATATCAGTAAGACGCATTGGCAGATAAAAATAGATGAACATCAGAAACTCTGTTAAACATTAACCCATATTTTCCTATTCTTCAGTGTCTAGTTATCAAAGACACTGCACCTAGTAGTATGCGTAGATTAGTATTCACTGAAAATTGAGTTATCGATTTGTACCGGATGATTTGTGTACTCCATATGGAAAGTTTCATATGTTGAAAGGTTTCTCCAGATTCTGAAAATTTCTTCATTCTTCTTCAATTTGGGTGGTGTTTGATGATATTGATCTGCTTCTCAGAACTGGTTCTTCTCCTACAAGAGTACTTAAACGCAGAATCGCTTTTATCCTCTCTTTTTTTTTTCATTTCTTACAAGAATAAGTTCAAGACAAAAAGTGTCCCAAATACTCCAAGTGATTCTTTATGTCATAGAGCCTAAACAATGCCTAAACACTAAAACAGAATAACTTTTAACACTACAAAAACCTTATCCTAATTCAGTAGAAGACACCCTATAGTCATACTTTCACTTCCTTCCCATTTACAGCTTCTACCACATTATTAGAAGCAACATTGTTCAGAAAGAACCATGAATACATTGCAAATATCCAGCAATTGCAAGTGCCAAAGAAAGAGAAAGACTCACAAAATTATATATTGGCCTGTAATCACAATAGAACACAACTCTCTCCAAATCCAATGCAATCGCTGCATTCAATCCTTCAATTAGGGCTTTGAACTCCACACATTTACGATTTAGTCCACTTCCAGTCACAGATTTTGTCAATTCGAATAGCAACTGATCACTTGAATCGCAGACTGCAACCCCAATCCCACCGAAAACGAGCTTAGAGTCACTTATTTCGACCAAACCTTTAAAATAAACCCTAAAAACCTCTGCAGTAAAGCTTTTGGAACTCCCCTCCCCGAACGGGAGTTCAAAATTGTCCCCTGTGTCTTCCCACTCGTCATCCGGCATCTGCGAGATCGCCCGGGCGAACCGCTGATCGTGAATCCGACGGTGGAGATCATCTCGGGTTTTCTTGAACTCCGCTTCAGAGAGCCTCTGATCGTTGAGCTCCTGCTGTAATTTAAGAATCTCCTGTGACTGAGCGGCAGTGAGGCTAAACACATCGCCGGCGGAGGACGACGGCTCGGGATCGGGAAGCGGAGAAGCGGTGGATGTGGATGGCTGCGCATAAAGAGAAGCGTTTAATGCTTCCTGCAGTTGGAGGCGATAGGCGAATTCCAAGTCGGACTCCATGACCTGCGCCGCAAGAAGTTCACGGCTTTGCTCGGTGGCGATAGCATGGAGGTCGTCGGAGGTGGCGCCAAGCGACATCAGTGAGGACGATACACACTACAGTTCGTTCTTTTGTAATTTTGCGATTTTATGGGGGAGAAAGTTTAGGTACAACCAATGATTTTACACCATCATATTAAATTTCAATATCAATTCGAGATTCTTATTTTAAAAAATTGATAGTTCCTACCTCCTAACTTTTTGTTAAACCCTCCACTCCTGACCCGGCCTAAAAATACTTTGTATTTGCGTCAATTACATGCCACAAGATTTAGTTGATGCTCCGCTTCAAAGAGTCTCTAATCATTGAGCTCCTGTTGGAATTTAAGAGTCTCTTGGGATTAAGCAGCAGTGAGGCTAAACACATCGTCAGCGGAGAACGACGGCTCGGGATCGGGAAGCAGAGAAGCGGTGGATGTGGATGGCTGCGCAGTATCCGGGGGCATTCAAAATCAATATCAATATCAATCGGGAAGCGGAGAACCTCGGATACTTCGCACTCCCGCCAATTCCATGCCCCCGGGTAGGGGATATAAATCATCAATTTTTCAAACGGAGCATCGTAGGTACCTTAATCGGGGCCCATGTCATAGGATGACATAGGGAGTTCATGTAACTCGAACCGCCCTCATAGTTTTAAACCCAGACCGGAGGTCGACCCAGCGAGGAGGACAGGTTAATCCTAATTTTTCTGGGGCAACCTGGTTTTTTTCGGGGTTTGGGCCGGATTGGTTGTGTCTGGGTCGTAATTCGATCGGTCGGTCCAGCCGGTCCAATCTGGGTTTAATAACACTAGGTACAACCGGGTCTACATCGGTAAATTCTTCATGCATCTCTTCTACATTTCTTTTCTTACACAATAGAATCTCTTTTGAATACTAATACTCCGTATCGTAGAAGAATTAGACTCTTTAAAAAAACTAAGAGATTCCAATGTCGATCATTAAAATTTGTAAGAAAGTTCACATTTCACATATCGACTTTAGAATAATGGAATCACAATTCTTTATGGACATGAGTTACGTGAAATTATTTTAGTTGACATTGTATCTACTATCTGCAATAACGAATTTAGCCCGGTCATTAGTTTGGAGGATAATTGCTTCATCCCTTGGTGACTGAGAATGACGAGGATGACGATGATGATAATAATACGTAGTAGTAATAATAGTAGTAGCAGTAGTAGTAGTAGTAATAATAATAATAATAATAATAATAATAATAATAATATCTAGTAGCAATAATAATATTAATATAAGTGTTGGGATATGGAACTCGGGGGCCTAGGTAACTAGGCAGAAGAGTATCGAACTAAGTCGAGAGTGCACAAAATATGAGGTCAAATAAACTGAGAGTAATATTGTGCTAGTTAGAATATCACTTAGAACGTAAGTCCCCCTTCCTTTAGAAGGGAAGGGGTTTATATGCAGATTACAGCTAGGGTTCCGACCGTTGGCCCATAGTCCAACGGTCTAGGCCCACTAAGATTGGGTTGTTCACTGGCGGCGTCCAACCACATAATTAACCCTAGGATTGCTATACAAACGTAGGTTACAAGTAGGGTGGCTATAGCAACTCTGCCAGAGGCATGGCAGGAGTCTAATCGTGGACCCCTTGATCTTGACTTCAGTCAGCTCCCTTGTCCAGGTCTGGTCTGCCGCTGCCTAAGGTCGAGGCCGAGCGCATGACCTGTATTCGGAAACCTTTGGGCGGGAGGCCGGCCAGGGTGGTCCGAGGGTGGCGGGGCTGAGTGCGTACTGCTGCCGAGGTGGTCTTCCCTAGTTCTTTGCCTTGGTCCCGCCAAGTGGGCCTGAGCGAAGTTGGGTTGGGCCGTCTTCCTGTTGGGCTGGATACCCCCATTCCCGGGTATCCATCAATAAGTGTTCCTTTCTTCGTTTCATAAAATCTTCCAAACATGAAACATGTGCCCTAAATCATGTACAATTTTGATATTATTTTCTAATTTTACCCTTATTTATAATAATGTACATTATGATGTTTAGTATAGATGAGTCATTATTAGAAAATAATATCAAACTTATGCATTTTTTAGGTCATGCCATCTTTTTTAGCAATTTTAGGGAACGGGGGAAGTATTATATATGTGAGAGAGAGAGAGAGAGATTTGGTTGATAATGTAACATAACATAATAAACTCCCTCCGTTCTATGACAATGTCAATCACTATTAACATTGTCAAATTTTAATCATTTTTGTTACCTATTTTCTTTAATTTTTTGATAAAATAACATAGTCATGTCACCTCTTATTTTGTATAACTTTTGATCTAGTTTTAAAAGATATAATTTTTATTTTTAATTTTTACACCTATAATCAAATAAGTTGAATTGAAAATAATTTCAGTCAAACATCGTAAACCAAATTGGGAAGATCATTATAGGAAGGAGGGAGTAACATAACATGCCCAGAAATGGCACGTAGGCCCTCCTTATAATAGGAAGATAGAGAAAATGCACGGTCCAAACAGCTCGAGAATCCAAATTTCCAATCCTTCATGAAAGCAAACGACCAAAGGTCTTTGTTCCGGGAGTTGTAGACCCAATCATCGAATTCCTGTATATCATTAGCCACGACTTTGAGTAAGATTTGATGTTTATAAATAACCACAAAATTAAGTTTGTCAAAGTTAACTCAAATAGTTTTTAAGAGAAACAACCATTGAGATCTTCTCTAAATTGACTTCTTCGCGCTTCTTGCGCGGAAGATAATAGGGTGAGGTTGAGAGGGGACATGCATACTCCTTTGGGGCTCTCAAATAGTTTTTAAGAGAAACAACAACCATTGAGATCTTCTCTAAATTGACTTCTTCGCGCTTCTTGCGCGGAATTCGATGATTGGGTCTACAACTCCCCGAACAAAGACCTTTGGTCGTTTGCTTTCATGAAGGATTGGAAATTTGGATTCTCGAGCTGTTTGGCCGTGCATTTTCTCTATCTTCCTATTATAAGGAGGGCCTGCGTACCTCTGAAGCGCTGCAGCTTCCCGTGCATTTGCAGCACCGGCCTGCAAGGAGCCGGGCCTCTAGATCCTTGAGCACCTTGTGCAGGTGTTCAACCATGCGCTGGGAGGTCTCTTCAGCCTTCTGTGCCCTGGCCTCCGCGGCTTGAGCCCTGTCCTCTGCACGCCGGGCGTTGTTCGCCGCTATGATCAGCTTCCCCTCTGCAATCAAGGACGCAGTCTCTGCAGCTTGGGTAACTTGGGCTGCACTGTCCTCCGCGGCCTTGGCGGCATGCTTGGCTTCTTCAAGCTGCGCCTGGAGTGACTTGATCCGCTGCTCTCTTTCAAAGATGGCCCACTCCTCAGACTCAGACCTCTCTGGGTGCAGGACGATTTCAACCTCCCTGAGTTTGTGGTCAAGGGTTTTGATCTCCACCTCCCCCACCTCATTTGCTCTGTTGTTGAGGACTGCCCGTGTTGGCTCATAGCTGTGAAGAGAATTGAAAATGTGTTCCCGGTTTGCCATCTCATCTCCTTCCTTTGCCGGGGACTGTTGTGGGGTACCCTCTGCTGTCTTCTCTGTGAACCTTCCCTCCAAACACCCAGGGAGATCTTCCACAGTGCGCTTATGGCACTCCCACTGGTTCTGGTTGGTGGACCTGTTGGCCATTTTAAAAAGAAGAACCTCCCTATCCTGATTAGGTGATGGAGAAGGAGGTGCATTCTTCTTGGGTGGTGGAGGGTGAGAAGATGTTTTGATGGGGGAAGCCAGGGGTAAGGGAGCCTTCTTCCGGCGCTTCTCTTGGCCTTCACCCTTGGAGGACTTCCTTTTGAGAACCCTCTCCGGAACCTTAAACTTGGCTTTCAAGGCCTTCACATCTAAGAGACAGACAGACAACAAGAGTTTCAGAACAAACGGAATACAGGAAAAACGCGAGGAAACAATTCATAAACTGCAAATATACCTCGATTGGCCCCAAAGGAAATGGAATATTTGTAGCTTGATGTATCTCCCCAACAACAATCTCAACATTGTGCATAAAAGCAAAAGCATCATCAACCCATTCTTTCTCTTTTTCCTTTATCTCCTTTTCATTGTCAACTTTCTTGCTGTAATGCTTCCCAAAAAACCTATGTTCTTCTACTTCTTCTACGTGCTCCTCAGAAGCTATCACCTCCACATCTTCCATAGCCGGGCCTAGTGTGAGTTCAAGATTTGGCTCTTTCAACATAACAACCCCTTCTTCTTGACCCTCTTTCACATCATGTTCCTCTTCGTCTTGCTTGTTGTCTCCTCCCACATTGTTGTCCTCATCTGTAAGCATCCCATCTTTGCTTTGCAACTTTTCAGGTTCATTACCAAAGACATTGTCTTTAAGGAGTGGTGCCTTCTGAGGTTCCTCGCTCAACAATTCCCTAACGGGTTGTGCCTTCTCAGCCTCATTTAAAAACCCCTCTTTGTTTTGAGCCATATCGGGCTTCTCGACTAACAACAGAGCTTCACATTGTGACCTGATTAAACACTGCAAATGCGAAGCATAGTAACAGTCCTCCAACTTCTCCCAACACCACAACTCTTTCTCCACCATGAACCAGAACAACCCAGGCCAGTCCACCTTCTCTGGGTGCTTGTTCTTGATGAGTCTCATGCATCTCACCACCTCATCCGGCATTATCCATGAGTCCTCGTGCAATAACACCCAATTCAACACAAAATTCTCAATGAATTCAATGGATTCATCGGAGAAGGGCTCCCCGTCCAAGTCATTACCCTTCTCCTTCTTCACATGCAACTTGAGAGCCCGTCCTAAATCGGCTCTATTCACACCGATCCTACATCCATTCACATAGCTACACCTAAGTCTAGGATCATACCAAGCAACCAACTGCACAATCAAATCGGCCCGAATATTCTGATCGAACTCAATGTGGACAAAGTCCCACAATCCCAGATGCTTCAACAGCTTCTCGTGTTTGTTAAAATTAAAAAACATGGTGGGCTTAAAGGGGATGGGGTTCAAACTCCTGTTAAGGGCAACTAATTTCTTTTCTATAGCCTGTAGCCTCTTTGCGTTATGACCCTTCTTCCGCTTGGGGAAGCGCTTGGCAGGGTTGGATGGCGAAGCCACCGAGGCATCAATCATGTTCGCGCCCATCGGCGGTGGAGCCGCCATGTCAAAAGAAGCGGGAAGTAGATAAAGAGCCTCACCTGATAATTCCTCGTCGGGGGTTTCTTCTCCGGGCCTTCTCGAGCGGCGATTTGTTGATTTCGAGGGTTGTCCTGGTTCTGGGACCGTGGATGAGATCTGCTTCAGTTCATCTTGAATAGGGATTTTGGGGTCTGGATTGCGAGATTTTGAAGCACTGGACGGACTTAATTTGCTTAGATCCAGTGGGTGAGAAAACGAGAAATGCCGCCGCCGATTGAGCTCCGATGGGGCACAGTTCAACTTAGGCGACGGTGTTGGTCATTTGATTTCCGCTGGCCGGCTGGGACGTTCCAGATTGTAAGAAAAAATGGCAATCTTGTTTGAAATTTGTAATTTGACTCTGTCTCCCATTAAACAATTTAACTTCTATTTATCTCCCTGAATATTTGTTCAATTTTGATTTTTTTCAATTACTTGGTCCGTCCCAGAGTATTTGTCCACTTTTGACTTTTGAAACTGTTCATCTAAGCACTTTCACTCATCAAATTCTCTCAATGTGTAAGCCTAAAAATAGTCATGTGTGATCTTATTTGATTCGTCTTAACATATAGATTATTAATATATAATCTTTATAATTTTTTAATATACAAATTACAAGATAAAATGGATTAAAGAAGTGCATTGGATGGTGTGCAAAAATGAAAGTGGACAAAGACTCAGGGACGGAGGGAGTAATTATTTTTAACTTTTGATCTATAATTAAATAAAATACTCCGTATATATTTTGTATTAATTAGATAAAATAATATTTTGAAATATATCTACTAAAATTATTTTGTATCAATAATATCATTTTTATTTAATTTGAAGCCAAAGTTTACCAATTTTGACCGAAAAAAAACAAAATTAGACAAATACTCACGGACCGAGGGAGTATTAATTTTTTATTATATAAAATAAAAATATAATATTTCAAAACAACATTTTAAAATAATTACTCTATTGATATTAAATTTACAACACTCAAAAAAATTATATCACAATGTAATACTTTTATATCTTAATGGTAATTTGTAGACAAAATTTTAAAGAAAAAAAGCTAGGGGTACACCATTTGGGATACCCCATTTGTACCCCCCTCCATCTCCACCACACAAAAGCAAGAGAAGAAAAAGAATTTAAAAATGAAAAAAGAAATAGAGGGTTAAGATTGATGGTGTACAAATGGAGTACCCAAAGTGGTGTACCCCTAGCATTCCTCAATCTTAAAATGTTGACCACAAAAGTTAAATGGCAAAGGAAGAATAAGGGGTGGGGTCGCTTTTCACCCAAAATCAAAGACACCGGAAGGTAAGATAGCGGTTGAGTTTGATTTACATCAAAAATATGTAAATCAATGGTATTCAATTCAGTTGCATACGGATTTCACTTGAAGTTTTTTTTTTTTGGTTTTTCGATTTTTAAAAATAAAATATTATAAACATTAAAAAGTTGTAACAATACTAACTCGACTAAACAATAACTATACATATGGCCGAGTTCGTTTTTACCATAATAAAAACCAAAAGGAAGGTTAAAATTCGGTTCTATTTTACGTAAAAAAAATATGTTGTAACACCCCGCCCCCCACACTCGCTGTAAGTGTCTGCTCATAGGATTGTAGACTGCCCCCACAAACCAACACAAGTCTATCCCGCCAATTTGTCCTCACTCGTGCGCGCCCAAGGAAAACTTCCTAGGGGGTCACCCAACCTTAAATTGCTCCAGGTCAAGCACGCTTAACTTTGAAGTTTCTAGGTGATGAGCTCTCGAAAAGAAAATGCACCTTGTTGGTATGAGTAGTACTATCAATCCTTTTGAGCTCTCCCCATTCCCATCTTCATACGGGGTATTACATTCACCCCCACTTAGGAATGCAATGTCCTCGCTGCATCCTTTTTTTTAACCCTTAGATCTTCCCCGCTAGATGATTTAATTTAGGTCGAAGAGAGTAATTCTAAATCATCAAACATTCAAACAAATCAACAAAGCACGCGATGTTTAGTGGCCCAACCAGCAAAATCAAATAGAGGAGATTATAACCCCAATTAGGAATAAGAATCAATAATAGAAGCTGACTAAAACACAAATACTGCCATAATCAATACTACCATAATTATTATTAACTAACATCCTCATTAAGTTGAACTCTGCCTGAAGCAAGAGGAAGCTTGGACACTAGCTGAAAATTAGAAACTTTGAGAAGAGAGAAGTCTGACGTGCGTCAGTGACTGCTGACGTCGTTGAAGAAGAGAGAAGTTTGACGTGTGCTGGTAGCTGCTGAAATCGATAAGGAAGAAATCTGACGTGCGTTGGTAGCTGCTGACATGAAAGAAATAGAGAAAAGTTTGACTACACGGGTAGGTGCTGGCGTCAAAGAAGAAGAGAAGGCTATCGGTGGTACCCGTTTGATTGATGATCCTTGATATTCTTTTTCTTGGATCCGGGCAATACCCTGTTTCTTTTCTCAATTGTGAGATTTTTTATGACTTTCTTGGAGGTATGTGAGTTGTTGAGGTATTTTTTTTCCTCTACTTGTATTTCTCCCTCTTGTGTCTTGATTTTGCTTTGGGTTTATTTTTATAAGAAATTTACCTAAATTAAATAGGATTAAAATATAATGACTTTCTTAATATAAGATTATATATTTTTATTTTCCAATGTAGGACAATTGATCATTATTCATTAATTATTATTTAATTAAATGTCCACCATCACTGGACATTATTTCTCCACTAGACATTATTAAATCATATTTATGAAATAAAAAATTTTAAATCTTACCCTAAAATTTTCTTTTTTTATTGGCTCTATTGAAGTAGAAAGAGAAGCGGATCGGAATTGGTAAAAGTAGATTAAAAATAGGTGGCGGATAGAAAGGTTTGTTGATGAGATTCTGATATGGTAATAGGAAAGTTGCATTGCATATCCATCCTCTAAAAAGACAAACCAAATTTTTAGATAGGCCTGTGAAATGAATGTTGCATCATCTAGTCTTAAAGGTTACTATTACTAAAATTTTGAGAAGTTTTCTTTTTAACTTTATGGTTGCCTTTTGTCTTTCTTTAATTTTGTGGAGTTAAATTTGTAAACATAAATTATTTAAAAAATAATAAAAATGTACTTATAATATAGGTAAACAACATAAAAAAGGTCCAAGTGTCCAACCAAATTCAATTAATACTAATATAGGATTCAAGTGAGGACTAAAAATTGAAAATATATCAAAATAAGACTTCCATGTTTTTATTTCTGAAATAGGACTTAAAATGCATTTACATTACTAAACATGATCATGTACATTACTAAAAAGTATAGTAATATGTACGTGTACAGTGTCACATTACCACAGTGCTAAATTATTTTTCGAGGAAAAAAAAGATGAAAATTCTATTTTAGTATTTTTCTCTTTTTGTTCTATTTAGGGCGTTTCTATAAATTAGTCATCTTTCCTCCTTTTTAGATTTGAAAGAAATTATGGTGTACAAATTTTTTTTTACTCAGTTGTTTATGTCATTGATCACACGCGCTCGGGTCGAGAGTGGTAATATTTTCGTCCCAGAAGAAACCCAAATTAACGCCGCCGCCGCCGCCGTCGTAGACCAGCTGGTAGTCACAGTTGCTTCGGAAGCCGCTCCGACCGGGAGAGCACGGCGGATACGACGGCGACAGGTCACGGTTGTGGAGGAGGGCGGCGATGAGGGACTCGTACTGGAGTTGGATGTTGACCGCCTCGGCCTGAGCCCTGGCGAGCTGCTCCTGGAGGACGTCGACTTGGTTTTGGAGCTGGAAAATTGCTCCGGCGCAGCCGTACACGGGATCTCTCAGCCGCGCGTTCGCCTCGTACACCATGCTGCTCACCGCGTCTTCCCTCTCGTGCTCCGCCAGTTCCTGATGGCCCATTCAATATCCAAATATATGGTTAGACTTATTTTACATTTATTGAACCCAATCAAATTCATTGTAAACGTCTTTTTTGTTGTAATTTTGTTTTATCAAATAAATAATAAAAAGAATAAATACCATAAATAGTCTCTAATTACAGATTATTTTCTTTATTTAGTCTCTAAATATTAAATATTACTCCGTACATAAATGATTTTCAATGTTTGAACATTATTCCATAAATAGTCCTTTAAGTCAAATATGACAAAATATTTTTTTCACAAATAGTTCCCGAAGAACCGATTACCCCAAGAACCGATTATGGAATAGTCCTCAAAAATTAAGGAGCAATTGTGTAATATTCTATAATAGGTACTAAATTTGGAAAATTATGTGTAACTAGGGACCATTTATAAAATGTACTCTGATAAAAATAAATAAATGAAGTTGACTAAATTCTGACCAGCAAACATGCAACAGAATAGTATGCAAATTTAAGGCATTTTTGGTTATTAAATTAAGATTTTTTTGATTAAATAAATATTTAAAAAATTAAGAAAATGCAAATCAATGAAATGTTAATTTAATTATGTACTTTAATTTTTTTTTTGATTTTATAATTTTAAATTTAATCCCAATGATAAATAGTTTTTCAAATGAACTTTAAATGTATTTATATGTAGTTTTATGTTTAATTTTAATGAAATACTTATTTTAAATATTAAGTTTAAATCATTTTATTTAAAAGAGATGTAAAAAAGAAAAATTCGCATAACAAAGGGACGAATGTGATAGGAAAGAAAAAAAGCGTATGTGACACTGAGTTGGAAGGAAGGGGGTGAACGGGATCCAAGATACCTGCAAGAATTTGATGATGTTGCTAGCGCCGAAGACACGGTGAGCGGCGACAAACTTGACCGGATCACCGGGAGGAAAATACGGCGCGAGCATGCATTTCTCCGTGGCGGTGGCGCATCTCCGCCGCAAGATCTTGCAAGCGGCGCATGGGCTCATCACCGCCACCGCCTCCGTGGTGTCACTAATTGAGCAGTCCATTGGGTCTCTAATAATTGATTCAGAGAAAGGCAGAGAATTAATGTTAAGGTGCAATGGAAGAAGAATACTCCGTATATATAAAGAGAGAAGGGATAGGATGAGAAAGTATGGAGCTTGGTAATTTATTGCTCGGATTTTGTTGGTTGAATTTCATGTTATCTTCTCCTGCTTTCTTGGACTTATTCCCAATAACTAGAAAGTCAAATGGATCATCAGCTAGAGACTAACCATTAATGGAAGAGTACCATATATAGCAAATGTTAGAATGATATCAAGATTAACATTATCATTAAATTTGTTTTTAATTAACGGTTACGGAGTATGATTTATCGGTCCAAAAGGTGGAATTGCCCACCCCAGGCGCCCCCACCCCCCGACCCGACAAGGACGGAATATGATTTATTTTTTTGGATGCTATTGACTCTATTACAAGGTAGTATCTGTTCATACTATTCTCAAGCTAACGACTAATGACGCACAAAGAGCCAATGCTGCTGCTTTCGCTGGGGCTCGAACCTGGGTGAACTTCCCCATGAATCCTGGGGAGTGGGCTTGCTGTCACTCATAGTGTAAAAGGTTGTCAATTTATTGGAAGGAAATTATTTTCCTACCAAACAATGGATTATATGATTGACGAATAATTTTTCTTGGAATTGTTTTCCTTTGGAAAATATTCTTCAAAGAAAGTATTTTACCTCCAACCAAACACAACCTATATAAAGAAAAATCGTTAGCTTTGAATGAAAGAATATTTTGAAAAATATTTTTGTATATTTCAAAATGAATAATGTGTTGCACTACCAGTCTGATTTTGGTATCATTAAATGAATAATACCTGGTCTGATTCACATCAACCAGTCAAGTGTAAATGGTTTGTGACCGACAAAAGTATTCCTTACCCAAGATACCCATTCAAATAATAAGAATGCACCACACATAATGTTGTATGCCATGATCTTCTTGTGGCTTCGTAAGGAACTGAGCCAAAACATGTACTACATAAACTGGTTCAGAGCGAGTAACAGATAAATAGACTAAGCATCCCACCATTGCCTTTACTTATTAGGATTGGGAAGAGGACTCTTAGAAAAAGCCAAACAATGATTTTATTATATAGAGGACCCCAATGAGCGCAAGCCGAGCAAACTAGTTTTTAAAATAATGTCACAATTCAAGCTAAGTATATATTTTCAATTCATTGACATGGATGAGAAAACACATAAGGAACTATGAGCAATCACAATGTCTTATAAATATTTCAGTACTCCAAGACCTTTCATGTGGAAACATTCAGATAAATAATTTTTAAATTTATTTATCAATTCTGAATTATTCCATACTATGATGACGTCATCTACATAGAAGCTGGACCATTTTCCAGTTTCAGAGGGATGAAGACCAACAAGGAGTCCATAGAAAGGGGGCCTACGAGCTCTTTGGCAAGACACTTTTACTTCATAATCTACCAGAAGATTTTCGCTTTGATTTTGATGCTATAATGAATTTCGATGTTTGGATCCAACTTGTTGATGTCCCTGTGCAAATATGGAACTGTGAGGCACTTGAACGAATGGGGTTAAGGCTGGGACCCCATCCGTATTGACCTAATGACCAAAGAGAAGGGGAGGTTGAGATAATGTAAGATGCTTGTCCAAGTTAACACGTCTAAAGAGCTCCTAACTTTTTTCAAAGTCAATATCCATGGAGGGGTTAGTTATATTCAAAAGGTTATGTGTGAAGGCCTCCCACACTAGTGCTTCCATTGCAAAAGTTTGGGCACAACTTTTTGAATTGTCGTGTCATTCTTGATGTAAAACATAAAAGCGATGTTCGTTCTCATAATCAAAAACTGGCAACTGAAGTAGATGAGTCATGCCGACAACAAAACCAACACTGATCCTGAGAAGTGTAGCGGGCAACAAGCAGATAGCGATTTGGCTTCCAAGACAGCCATGCGTAGGGCTAGCTCGACACAAGTGCAACTAAGCCGATCTTAGTCAGGTCGCCGATTGTCTGGCCGGTAGAGAGGCAACCACAATGAACGCTATCACTACCCGGCAGCTAGTTCTCTTGCTTCATGGTAGGTCGAGCGAAGGGCAAGGCGAGTGCGTCGACATGAGGAAAGCACACAAAGGCTGTTAGCACTCATGTTGTGCCGACCCAAGTTGCCCAATCTTCCTAGGTACCTTTCAAAGAATCCAGCTGTGGAGCCTTTGGAGTAGCAGCATTTGGATGAGAAAGACACGTGTTTGGATGTTGTGGGCAACCAGAAGCATGCACCCGAAGGAAGAGCCAAGGCTACGGTCAAGGACGTCGCACTAACCCCTAGGAAGCTTACCAACTAGCAATGGTTTGAGAGCATGCCTAACCAGCTGCAAAACCATGCAGAGTAGAGACTTGTATTTTCTAATACTATTATTCACAACTTATCCACAAAAACAAAGTCTAAGTTTTTAAAAAAAAATGAAAAAAAATTATAGTGATTATTATTATTATCATTAGAGTTGATGGTGTAAATTAATAAGTCCGGGCTAATTGTTCTTAATCGATTCAATCGGACTACTCTATTTCAGGTGGCTATATTCAATTTAGTCCACACATGAGAGTTGAATATACATTTTTTTGAAGTAGAGTTGAATACATTTAGTTAACTATTTTTATTTATTATCTTATTAACTAAATTGTACTCCGTATTTACACACTCCGAAGTTCCGTATATGATAATGTGAACATACGGTCCAACCAAACAATGTTGTGCTTTTAATTGGCTTTATACCTACTCCGTAATACCCATGTGGTATGTATGCTTGTTTTTTTATACGGAGTTTGTGGTGCCGGAATTTGAGTGTGTACGCTCGCAATTTGGGCCACTTTTTTAGGGGCAATATTAAATACGCCCAAATTAAGTTATTTACTTGTATTTCAAGGAGATTTTAAAAAAATAATTAGAAAAGATGTTAATAGCAGGCCTGTTTGGGAATAGCGTTAGCGATTAGCGTTAACGCTTTGAAAAGGCTATCTACGGGCAACATTTAGCGTTAGCGTTTTTAAAATAATCTGCACCGTTAAAATTTTATCCAAAACGCTAACGCTAATCTTTAACGCTATTCTCAAACAGGCTCAGCAAAAAGTAAGTGATAACCGTTTGTCTAAAAACGCTTTACCTGTCTATATTTAATTTTAAAGTGGTTAAAATATGTATATCAGTCTACTCAGCTCACTGCATCACTAACAACTATCAAATGAATCGGTCGACACCAATCCTTTGATTCTATTTTTCTTTGAGGATTTAATAAAATTTTTTATTATAAAAAACCTAAAGCACAAAGGATAAATTAACCATATCAACCCAATCGGCTATTGCT
Organism: Cuscuta campestris; assembly: GCA_900332095.2. Lineage (NCBI taxonomy): Eukaryota > Viridiplantae > Streptophyta > Magnoliopsida > Solanales > Convolvulaceae > Cuscuta > Cuscuta campestris. The sequence goes on from OOIL02001340.1 coordinate 1,016,848, forward strand.
CACAGTCTCGCATTGTTGAAGCAGTGAAATTTTGTCACAGTGTATACCAATCCAAATTAAAATAGGAGTTTTAAGCCTTTTAAGACCAAAATAGGAGTATAATGGTAGTGTGATATAATAGGATACGGTGACAGTGCAATATATCGGTGTGATCAGTCAATCGTCATTGATCCGCGGCGGCACTCTGGTGGCCGGAGGCGACGGATGGCAATGTGGCTATGATAGTGTGGCAGTTCCAATGTGACAATGTGGTAAGTGTGACAATATAACAATGTGGTAAGTGTAACAGTATAACAATGGTAGTGTGAAGTCCTATTTTGGTTTTAAAAAACGTATAACTCATACTCCGTATTTTAGTATTTTAGGACCATGCTACACACCCCCCACCCTTGCTACCAACCTTGCCTCCACCCACTTCTCCACCACATATTTATCTCTACCCATTCTCCACACACCCCACCATTTTACTTTTCTTGCCTCCCTACCACATGTTTATGTAGGGAGGGCATGGTTGGTAGCAATGGTGGGGTTTTTTTTAGCATTTTCCTTTTCATAATGTTTTTTACTTTGGCCTTGTTTGGATGTTGGCTGTCAGCTGTTAGCTGTTGGCAGTTCGTGTCAGCTGTTGTGAATGGCTGTTTACTTCAGCTGGTTTGACCGACAGGATGAATTGGCTAATTGTTAAAAATGTTTAGTAAAATTAGCTGTTTGAAAATAGTATTTTATATATATATATATATATATATATATATATATATATATATATAGGGGCCGGTTCAGGTGAGAATGCACCTTGGTGAAAGAAATAAAAATAAAATCTAGCCTTTGGATCTGATGCATCGTGCGACTCAGATTGCATCCTGCATTCAGATTTTGAGATGATGCATCTTCAAAGGATTTTGGTGCATTTCGACATGACGCATTTTCAAACTATTTTGGTACACCTAATTTTGATGCAATCCTAAACCTTAGATCTCACAATCTAAATCACCAAATTCATTCTTATTTCTTTCATAAGATCGCATTCTCATCGAACCAATATATATATATATATATATATATATATATATATAGACACACACACGATATTTATTTTTCTTTTTTTACACGTAAAAATTAAATCTTTACTATATGGAGTATTAAATTTTACTTTCATTTAATTCATAAGAAATTATTAATATACAACTTTTTAATGATTTTTACTTTTTATTTTCTCATTTCATTTTTTGAAATTTTTAATTTTTAAATTTAATTTTTTTTAGCATTTAATTTTTTTAACTTTTATTTTTATTTTTAGTTTTACATATATTATAAAATATCTTTCAAGAAAAATGACTTTAAAAAAATTAATTTTCCTAACAGCCAAGTCCAAATGCTACTCCCCTTGACATTTCGGATTTTGGCTTTTCGGATCAAAATGCCAAGTGAAAAAGCCATTAGCCAAACAATGATTTTGGCTGTTCGCTCAGTCAAAAAAGCCAAAATCAGACAAACATGCCAAAAGCTATCCGAAAAGCCGTTTTCCAAACAGGGCCTTTATTATATATTCTTATTAAAATATACTATCCACTACTCCATTGTAGACTGTAGAGTCAGGAGAGTAGTTGCTTACTTGCCTCTTCATCTTCCAGCAGGGTACTATGCTCTCCCCATCTTCCATTTTCCGGCCTCCCTCTTCAAAACTCCAACATTTTACTGCACGCTCCTCTACTTGTTTCTTCATTTTCTCTCGGTAAATTTTTTTCACTCCGCAGTAATTTATTCAGTTTCTAGTTGGTTCTTGAGATCATTTTCGTTGTTGTTGTTTAGCTCTTTTGTTGTTGTTGACAGTGTAAAAGTCTGCAAATGTGGAGCATCTTCATATCCGGTAAAGTTCTCACCTTTCTTCTCTTTTCTTCAAACCCATTCTTGAAAATGAATTCCCATTTGTTCAAAACTCAGAAAGCCCAGTTTTTTCCACCCATATTTTCTCTGAATCTTCAAACCCTAAACCTAAAATTTCACGCATATGAATCACAGAAGCCCCTTGTGATCCGGCTATAATGGAGATAAAATCTTGAGTGACAAGATTGCCCTTGAATGAGGGTCTCATTTACATTTTGGCCCCACACTTTGCTTGCACTGTCCCATTCTCCTCGTGACACTGCATTCAATGTGACAAGAATGACATTAATGCTCCGTATATCTTATAGCTCAACCACATTCTGGCATTTTTATTTCATTGTCCTCCCATTTTTTCCCCCATGATTTATTTTGGCAAATCTTTCATGTTTTGTGACTTTATATTTCCTGTTTTTTGAAAATTTCTCTTTTCATTTGTTTCTAACTGTCTAAAATACTCTTTAAAATGGGTTTTCAGTTTACAACGATAAATGTTTTTTTTCCCTAGTGCAAGTAAGATTTGTCTAGGTCACACCTTGATCAAATAAGATTTTCAATTATTTGTGTGGGGGGTGCATTTATGATTTGTGGTGTGTTGTCAATGGATGACTAGTAGTAATCTACTTGTGTTGCCCATTAGCTTTGGGTTGATAGCAACATCTGCAAGGCACTGTGGAGCTAGCATTCAAGTGGTTAAATTGAACCCACACTCTCATTTTTCACTCAATATGCTCTCTCATTCATGATACTCATAGAGTTGTGATAAAGGGTGGTGGTTGGGTGAGATATGCAGACTCAAAAGCAAAGGTAAAACCCAATTCTTCTCTTCCATTGCTTTTAATCTCTAGCTTTATACTATCCACACATTTGAAAATTGATTGGGAGATTGCAGATTTGCATTGGGAACTGAGTAAATACTAAATGTTGTTATGTTTGTGTAATTATGTGTCCCAATGGGATTTTGAAGCTTGCATTTGGTATCCATCTTTGCTGATTTGTTCATTTATATGGCTTGTTTGATTCTACATTTTGTGTATTCGTGCAGAATTGGTTCCTCTGAGGCACCTCAAAGAAGAAAAAGATCACCACAATCGGTATCTTCGAAAGTGCCTACAGAAATCTCACCACAGCCCATTTCTCAAGAAGTTCGTCGAAAATCATCTCCACGAAATTCCTCTCATTATACATCTCTTCAAAAGGTATCTCCACGCGTCGCCCGCAAGCTTTTGCCAGAAAACTCCGGTGCTAAGGCATCCTCTCATGTAATTAGCAGCCCAAAGCAGAGAAGTCCCAAAGGCAATGAGCAAAGGTCACCCCATAGTTTAGGTTATGAGGTGTGAGCCCTTAAAGTTAATTTCACCCTTCCCATTAACTTATTTCTCTAATGATCAAACTTCTTATATCTCAAAAATATGTCTCTAATTTTAGAAATATTAATGAAGTCTCTTAACTTATACAAAGGATCATCAAAAGTAATAATTTTCAAACTCCAATTTCTTTTTTTTTTTTTTGCAATTTTGCAGACGCGTCCAAGCAGACACAGTGAGTTGGAATCTCAGATTTTTGAGCTGCAGAATGATCTAAAGAAAGTGAAAGAGGAGTTACGTTTCGCAGAAGCATTGAAGAATCAAGCAAATCAAGAAGCAGACGAGTCGAAAAAGCAGCTTTCTCTCTTATCTTCTAAACTTGAAGAATCTCAAGAACTTCTGTGGAAACAGACATTCCCAAAGGCCACCCAATCCGAGAACTTGAAGGAAAATCTTCCCGGTACTCTATTGCTAGTGGAGGAAATGAAAGCCCAACTAAGGGACTGCAAAGTTTCAGAAGCTCAGGCAAAAGCTCTTGTCAATGAAACCTTGCTGCAGCTCGAAGCAGCAAGAAGAACTGCAGAGACGATCAGATCAGAAGAAACCCAGAAAGCTCTTGAAATGGAGATTTCTTCCATGAAATCTGAGATTGAAAGCCTGAGCGACGCTTTGGAGGCATCCGAAGTGAGGAACACTGAAGAAGAAACCCTAAGCACTATCAAGATCAGAAGTGCCTACGAGTTTGTTGAACGGATGCTCTCCTCCTCAAACCAGAAAGAGGCTGAGCTTAAAGCCGAGGTGCAGAAACTGAGTGCAAAAGTTGAGGAGTTGAAGGCAAACCTTATGGACAAGGAAACCGAATTGCAGGGGATATGCGAAGAGAATGAAAACTTAGCCTTAGAACTGGAGAACAGACGTTCTGGGCAGGAGGAAATGGAGTTGGAAAGAGAGATTCAATGTGTGAAGGAAAATCTAGCGAAGAAGGAAGCGGAGATGAAGAAGATGTCAGATGAAAATGCAGAAATGGGAGCAGAGATGAGAAGGATGAAGGTGCAGTGTGAGCAATGGCGCAAGGCTGCAGAGGCTGCCGCTGCAATTCTTTCGCCAGGGGAGAAAGAAAGATTCGCGGAAAAGGAAGACGGGGATGAAGATTTGCAGAAGAGGAAGAATGCAAATATGGTTAAGAGGCTTGGCATCTCATGGAAGAAGCAACACAAATAGGAGTTCCTTGCTGTTTTGATGTTACTGTTTTTTGTTGTTGTTTCCTACTCTTTGTGTTCATCTTAGAATGCTGCTTCTTATGTTGTTGCCTTAAGTAATGGTTTTATATTTGTTGCTTTTCCTCTCTTTGGGTGTATTCCTCATTTGGTTTATTTTCATTTTTAGGAAAGTGGATGCCATCAATCGGGCATGTAGTTAAGATGTGTTTAACCCGGGCTTTATAGTGGTATAGATTTAGAGAATTCGGAGTAAAACATTGAAAAAGTATGAAAATGTGAGCTCAATATTTTTGTTTTTAGTGTGGTAATGTGGCACTGTACATTAACATTTCATCGTATTTTTTGGTAATGTATATGGTCATGATTGTAACTATAAATGCAGTTTAATTCTTATTTTGAGAATAAAAATATGAAAGTTTTGCTTTAGTATATTTTTAATATTTTACTTTTATTTTATTTTTTTTCTCGTAGATTTATAGTACTTCTAGGACCTATTTAGGGTTCATTTTCTAGAGATTGGCTACATTGACAAAGGGTTAGATGACCTGAGAAATCAAAATGGGAGAATGGTCTATTAAAGAAGAAAATAGGAGTAAAACATGAATTCCTAAAATAGGAATTTGTATTGAGACAACGTGTCACTGTATATTGACATTTCACAATATTTTTTATACTAAGTGTTAACATTATTGGTATTATAAATTTTATTTTAAAAATAAAAACATGAAGTTCTTATTTTGATATTTTTTCTATATTCACTTTTAGTTTACAGTAAATTTTTTTCTAAAAAAAACTTTCTCTTTGACCTTTCAAAGAAGAAATTCTAATTCTTAACTAATGATTAAGAATTTGTAACATGATCCATTTACATGGCACATACGGAGTAAAATACCATACAACATGTCAAATAGAATGGTGGGCCGTGTTGTTAATGGGCTTCAACCCTTGGCGCCGATGAAGCAATAATTCGTTCAGCTTAGCTGCTCTGAGCCGCCGCCGCAACAGACTTCAGCTCCGCCAATCAATCAATAATCATGTGGTACTCGATCCTTTTTGTTCTTGCACGAGATGGTACAACATGAAAGAAATGAATGCTCGTTCAATTGTTTGTGTTTCTAGCGACCTCTCCCACACCGCCTTTACAACCACATCTTTTCTTCTTAAAAAGTGGCCAATTGAAAAAATTTATTGAATTGTATGTTCTATATGATCTTAAAACTTAGAAATACAGTACACAGTGATTTAATAATATAATTTGTAAATCAAATATTTATGCTTATATTTTTAGATTCCTGTGTACTGTATTTCTTCAATTTAAAATCAAATATATATTTAATTTTTTTTATTTCACCTTATCCTTCATTTGTTGTTTTGAGCCTTGAGATATGAGTGTGTGTATTATAATATGTAAACATGGAGCTCTTATTTGGAAATTTACTTAAATAATACTAAAACATAATGAGTTTTTCAATGTAGTACCATATATTTTTATTTTCAAATATAATATCATTGTTCAATGTCCACTAGTCATTGTTTGAGTAATGTCACATGATATTGTTTAAAGTGTCCACCATCACTAGACATTATTTAAGTAATATTTAAGGAATAAAATAGTTTAAATATTGTATTGAGAAAAGACATAATTCCTCCGTCCCCGAAAGAGTTTTCCTTATTGACTTTTTGGAAAATTAAGGGAGAGATATTTTGGTGTTGACTTTCCAAAAATACCTTTGATATGATGTATAAAAGTAAGATGTGATGTATGAATTATTAGTAAAAAGGATATGATGTGATATGTACTATGTAGGGTATGGAAAAGTAAGGGATAAAAATAGTCTTTTACTCCATAATAGATAAGCAAAGGAGTTAGTGGGACAAGAAAAAAAGAAAGGGGAAGGAGTTTAAGGAATGGAAGGAGTATGTTTTAGTACTATTTAGTGTAAATTTCATTTTTTGAAGATTTTTTTTTATATTTCACTTCTAGTTTAATTCTTTTTCCTAAAAAAAACTTTCTATTTGACCTTTCAAAAAAGAACTTCCAATTACTAATTCTGTACCGTACGGAGTAAAATACCATAAAACATGCTAAATAGAATGGTGGGCCGTGTTGTTAATGGGCTTCAACCCTTGGCACTGAGGAAGCAATAATCTGTTCAGCTTAGCTGCTCTGAGCCGCCACCGCCACCGCCGCAACAGAGCCTCAGCTCCACCAATCAATCAATAATCATGTGGTACTCGATCCTTTTTGTTCTTGCTGGAGATGGTACAACAGGAAAGAAATGAATGCTTGTTCAATTGTTTGTGTTTCTAGAGACCTCTCACACACCGCCTTTTCAACCTTATATTTTCTTCTTAAAAAGTGGCCAATCGAAGAAACATACCGAATTGTATGTTCTATATGATCTTAAAACTTAGAGATACAGTACATAGAGATTTAATAATATAATATGTAAACCAAATATTCATGTTTATATTTCTAGATCTTTGTGTATTGTATTTCTTTAGTTTAAAATCTAATATATTTTTAATTTTTTTATTTCACCCTATCCTTTATTTGTTGTTTTGAGCCTAAAACAACTAGTGTTTACTTTCACAAATTTGTTCATTACAATTTTAATATTTATTTATGAATAACGTAATGTTCATTCTGAAATAATATACTACGTAGTATTCATTGTTAAACAACATAGCGTTCATACCACCTCAATAAGTCGTTCAAGCTTGAAATTTCCATCCCCTCTTTGTTTCCAGAAATCTATAATTCTTCTCGCCTGCCTTCTTTCTTCTCCGCAGAAGACCCGATCGTAATTGAACAGTGTTCATCATCGATCGGAATTAGAGCAACACTAATCACCCGAGTAGACCTAAATGCAATTAGAGTAGCGCTGACTACAAATTATCCATCGGTGCAGCATTCATCGTTGATCGAATTAGGGTTTCCCGGTCGCCGGTAGTCCATCGTTCCCTCGATGCGAACATTCTCTTCCTTGCCGTTGCTAATTTCTTCCAAATTAAATGCCGACTATATGGTTCTACATTATAAATTGCATTGAGATCTTATGTAAAAATTATTTACTTATGTGTCAAAATGTTATCCTTACTCGTGTCTCAAAATTGCATTAAGAGTTCATTGATATCGTTATAGACTCTTGATAACTTTCGTTTGTTTGTTTGTGTTTATTGATCATCTAAAAAATAAAATATTTTTGTCAACTTTTGCTTTGAAATTTTTTTTATGTACTTTTGAGCTATAAATTTATGTTTTTTATTCTAATACCAAATTTTAATTAAAATAATTATAAAAGAGATAAATTTTACATGTTTTCCAAACTAAAAATCTATCTCTTTTTAGGAATGAAATATGTGGTTCGCATCTATGCGAGTTAATAGTCATTTTGGTCCCTCTAAGTTTATTCACGACTCAATTTGGTCCTTGGAAATTTTTTAGTCAAATTAATCATTATATATAAAAAATGTGAATCAAGTTAGTCTTTCGAACATAATTTATCTCATAAAATTTTGAGTTATCACGTTAATTAACGTAATAGCAATGACCACATATATTAGTTTTTATACTCCGTATTAATTAACGGATTAACTTATAAGTTTAGAATATAATTTTTAATTAAAAGACTATTATGATGCACATTTCCAAGTTATGGAGACTAATTTGACTAAACCAAACTTAAGAGACCAAATTAACTTATGAGTGCACTTAAAATTGGAGGGCAAACAAAAAAGTTAGTTTAAGATGGAGGAAGTAAACAGATCATGGTCTCAGCCATGGGCTAATCCACATTATATGTTCTTAATGGGCTTCAACCCTTCGTGCGGAGGAATCAATAATCCCTTCAGGCAATATAAATACGGAGTTACGGAATACACAATTATGCCCTAAATCGATACTCGGCTGATTCTCTAAGACGACGAAGCCGCCGGCGACAGCGCCGCTGCCGCAACAGAGAACCTCATTTCCCCCAATCAATAATCAGTTGGTACCCGATCCGATTTGCTCTTTTATTTTTCATTTCTCGCGTTTCAGTTCTCCTGATTTTCTATATTTACTCCACTTTGGTGTTTTTTTTTTGACTATTTGATCATATCCTTTCTTCACTTGAGACTAATTTTTCATAAGCTCATTAGTTTTCATCAACAATTTTGATTCAATTTCCAGATTATAGTCAAATATTGGATTTTGTAGAATTCTTGATCTTAGTTGAGATTGGGTTTTTGGAAATTTATATGTCCATCTTGGCAAAGATGAGGAGCCCTTTAAAGGGCAATGACCATTTTTGAATGCTAATGGACATAGATCAATTGTCTCTCCTAGCTGTTATGGAATTCTTAATACTAGTTGAGTTTTTTATTAGCTTAGAGAAACATCTAATTCAATTCCCCCCAATAATGGCATTCACAAAGAATTATATGATTGTATGTCCATCTTGGCAAAGATGAAGAGCCCCTTAGAGGGCAATGGACATCTTTGAATGCTAATGGACATAGATCAATTGTCTCTCCTAGCTGTTATGGAATTCTTAATACTAGTTGAGTTTTTTATCAGCTTAGAGAAACATCTAATTCAATTCCCCCCAATAATGGCATTCACAAAGAATTATATGGTTGAATGTCCATCTTGGGAAAGATGAAGAGCCTCTTAAATGTCAAAGACCATCTTTGAATGCTAATGGACATAAATGAATTGTCTCTCCTAGCTGTTATATAATTTGTAATATTTGTTGAGTTTTTGATGAGCTTAGATAAAGACATAATTCCATAGGCCAATGATGGCTTTTTCAAAGAATATACTCCATTGTGTGTCCATCTTGGCAAAGGTGAGGAGCCCTTTAAAAGGCCATGGCCATCTTTGAATGCTAATGGACATAAATCCATTCTCTCCTAGCTGTTATAGAATTCTTAATCTCAGTTAAGTTTTTTATCAGCTTAGAGAAACATCCTTACTCTATTGCCTCAATGATGGCATTTATCCTCAAGAAAATATAAGGTTCAAAGATTAAGAACCCCTTAAATGGCAATGACCATCTGTTAAGTGTCAAAAGGTGTATTTTCATCTCACATTTGAGTAGTCTTTGGCAGTTGTTTATCATTCAAAGTATTTTCAAGAGCAATTGCTCACAAACAACACAAATCAAACAAGTAAAATCTCATATTTCAATCTACAAATGTAAGATTGTGGTAGAAAATTACAAGATCAAGAATTTAAAGATTGTCACCCCCAAATGATTCAAAGAATTATGGTGCTCTACTGTTTCCCCACACTTTTGATGGGATTTATCCAAGAATGTTGAAAAAAACCAAATGTTTAACTATCTTAAATTCTCAATTATAACTTCCAAGTAGGGACACATACACTACTAATGTTCCTCAGCTTCCTGCGGTAAAAATGAGGGTATTAAAGTAATTTCAATGCAACATCACATCATATCCCAAATGGACATGAATGCTAACGGACGTGAATGAAATCACTCATACCGGTTGTAGGCTAGTGGGAGTAAATGTTGAATATATTTTTCCTCCTTTCAAAACTAATGATTTTTGTTTTTTTTACTTTCTATATTTTTTAAAGTCGAGCAATTTTGTCTTTGTAAATCTTTACCCATTAACTCTAAAAATCCTGACAGATAAATTCTAAAATGATTAGGGGGCCATTTGCAAAAAAATATACGGAGTACTCCGTATATATATTCATTACCACTGTAAAAGTAACAAAGATGATTTTGAATATAAAAGTGAATGTTTGAACATATATATATGTGATTGATATTGTGAAACAAATTATTCTGTGAACTCTTTTGTTGTGCTATGGTACCATTCATCTTCATTGCTTGGCGTGTAGACTTTATCTTTCTACACGTGCGTAGGTATGAGAGAGAATAAATGTGAAGCCTATCCTGGAACGTACTGAGATGGAAGTGATGCGTGGACGTGTCCAAATTAAATTTACTATTTGAGTAAATAATTTTATCACATGTTGGATTATGGGTTGACCATACTGTTGTAATTTGCAAATCGCTTTTGCACTGTCTTAAATAACTGTATTCCGGTGTTATTTCAAAATTTTTTGCATAGTTATAAAAAAAGTTTTAAATGTTTGAAATTTTTATGTTACTAAGTTAATTTGAATCTAAAATTAAGGGGATGCAGACCTGGACAAATTAAAGTGTTACAATTATGTTAATTATGTTCGAATACTTGCGTTGAAGATGGACACTGAAGTTCTCTTTATTGGCATAGAAATGAAAGGTTCTTGTCAGATAACCCACTATTAGAACAAATAAAGAAGAAGAGTTTAGTGAATGGACGGAGTAATTTTTAGACATATCTGCATTTGTATGCGTTAATTAACGTTTTGTTCTACTTCGCATTAATTTAATTTCTTGTACCAAAAATATTACTCCATCATTTTTGAATTTTGTTAAAAAAAAACACACCCCATATAAGCAAATGAGTATTAAATACTCCGTAATATTTTTGTTCCAAGACGTATTTACAGTTATGGAGTATAACTTAAGAGTTTCTTCACTAATATTTTTTTGTATTTGAATTTAATCCATTTATCATTTTTACAAAATAAGAATCATATCTGTCCCATCCGTCCAGGTCAGCCGGCACAATTCCGTCCCAACCGTCCAGATCCGTCGAAATTCAAATTACCGAAGTTCATCGTCCATGGCGAAGCCTAATGATTTATTCTTGCGCCAGACATAGTCCGTAATTGAAAGGAGGAGAACCTCAATTATTAAAGTGGAGATTCAAATCTTAAGGGATAATTTCAAGGAGACATAATTTTTATCCTCAATTCAGTCGCCATTTAGCCGTACAGAGGGGGAGGTTCTCAATTCCAAATTAGCAACTTTCAGGCCCCGTTTGGTACACGGAATTCAAACTATAGAATTGGAATTGAGGACTTCAATTCTAATTTTGGTGTTTGGTAGCACAAAAATTACGTGGATTTGAAATTGATAGTGCAAAAAATGAATTGGGATTGGTGAATTCAGTTCTATGGAATTGAATCCCATAGAATTTCAATTCCAATTCAATTTCAATTCTATCAATTCCGTATACCAAACGGACCCTCACCCATTTTTTGCTACCACATATGCCATGTCGTCTAATACAGTTCGTGGTAATCAATCTGGTGGTATGCCTTTACATTCTTGTCAGTGGTTGATTGATAGTGGTGCTTCCCATCATATGACAGGAACCGTGTTTCATTTATCTAATATTGAGGATGTTTCTTCTAAACCTATATGTCTCCCTGATGGGTCTCATGTTCAAGCTGTCAAACAAGGGAGTGTGCATTTATCATCCAGTTTGGTATTACGTATATGTACCAAACTTACAGTGTCACTTGATTTATGTTGCTTGTTTAATTCGTGACAATACTTGTTGTGTAACTTTTAATGATCATCCTTGTGTAATACAAGCTAAGACCATTTATCGAAGATTGTGATTGGACATGGTGATTTGTGAAACAGCATATATGTCTTTGCTTCCTCTCTAGCGTCAGCCCTCGTAGCAAATATCGATCCTCTTGTTCTTCATAAACGGTTAGGACACCCATCCGTGGATGTACTCCCTTTCTTAGGTACCAATAAAACATAATCTGTTGTCAAAAAATTACAGACTTGTGAAATTTGTTTCTTATCTAAACAAACTTGTTCACCATTTCCTTCTAGTGATAATAAAGCTGATGCTATTTTTTATTTAATTCATTGTGATTTGTGGGGACCTTATTCACCTTGCATATCTTCTGGGGCTCATTATTTTCTGACTATTGTTGATGATTTTTCCCGGACTGTTTGGGTTTATCTCATTAAATCTAAAAGTGAAGTCACTTCATGTTTAAAGCGTTTTTTTACGATGATCCACACCCAATAACTTCATGTTTAAAGTGATTGTCATATTGTTCGGAGTGCATCCAACGAAATCATGTTGTCACAGCTTATATTCCTACGCGTCTCCAGACTGCGGACATCTTCACTAAAGCATTGTCTGGTCCTCTATTTCACTGTTTATTGTCCAAGTTGGGCATTTTGATATTAATGCTCCAACTTAAGGGGGAAGTTTAGCCATGTATTGTTTTGGGCTAGTTAGGTTGGACTCCTCGTGTGTATCACCGGGAGGACTCTTCGTTTGTATCACCGATGTATATTTATATTCTTTTGTATCAATGGAACAATGCAATTCAACGTCCTATAATTCTTACAATATCACCTCTTATTTTATATACTCTTTACCCTTACGGAGTAGAACAATTTTCTTTTAATAAAGTCTAGTAGTCCACACACTATTTGTCTTTGAAAAAATTGACTATCTAATTTTACAAAAATTAAAAAATGGGTTGATATTTATTTAGAAAAGATAAAATCAATTTTATTCACATACTCTCTCCGTTTGCAAAAAGACTTCCTATTTTAATTTGGAGCAAAAATAAGGAAGTGTTAAATTATAGTTGACTTCCAATTTTGCCCCTGATGTGATGGGTAAAAGTAAGATGTGTTGGATAAGTTATTAGAGAAAAAGTATGATGTGATAGATAGGGTATGAAAAAGTAAGGGTAAAAGTGGTTTTTTAGAAGAAAGTGGAAGTGTTTTGTTGGAAGTGGAAAAAATGAAAGATGAAGTGTTTTTGAGAACAGAGAGAGTATTAGTTTTCTAAAAAAGTAAAGAAACATTTTTAGACGTCTTATAAAATAGTACTCCCTTCGTCCCGGAAAACATGGGAGTTTTGATTTTGAAAAGGGATTTAAGAGAAGCGTATTTTGGTATTAAATTTCCAAAAATGTCCTTTGATATATGTGAAGGGTAAAAGTATGATTTGATGGATAGATTATTAATAAAAATGTATGATGTGATAGGTAGGGTATAAAAAAGTAAGGGATAAAAGTTACTTTTTAATAGAAATGAGAAGTATTTTTTGGGACGGATGAAAAAAGAAAGAAGAAAGGTTTTCAGGGACGGAGGGAGTATTAAATTGTTTCAAATAAGGGAGTATTTAATAGTATTAAATTCTTAATCAAAATCTTAAATTGCTAGGGAAAAGGGAAAAAAGTGAAAGGCCAATTTCAAACGCTACAAATTGTAGCTTTTCTAATTTTGATCGTTCAAGCCAATCGGCTAATCAAAGAGGCTTTTTTATGGCCTATATTATGCATGAACTTTTTTATGCCAATCGGCTAATTTTGATCGTTCAAGCCAATCGGCTAATCAAAGTGAATGGCCTATATAATGCATGACCGTCATTCATCGACATTGTCAGGAGTTGAACTTAAATAGAGTACTTTTTTCTCGTCTAAGCTATATCACTATATTTTTCCCCCTAAAATCCTACCTTTTCATCTAGCTCGTATTTTGGTACTTTAATTGATGATTAATATGAGTTGGCGGCTGCTTTTTTGTTCTATTTCGTTTTCTTTTATTTGACGATGCAATGGTGCATGTTATGGTTCATGTGCTATACAAGGAGGTTTGAGTCCGATCATGGATTCATGGTGAATGCATCTCAACACATCCTCACTTTGTTCTCTTTGTTGATTCAATCATAAGGTCATTATATATATTTCTCTCAAAAAGAACAAAAAAAATGGAGGGTAGTGGAGTTGGGACAATATTCTCCTCTTCTTATATCTATGTATATCTATCACATCATGAGGAAGAAAAACACGGCCATTGTCATCAACAAGTTGAATGCCTCACTATTCATTGCATAGCATTACCATTAGCATAGGTGCTTTTCCTTAATATACACTCCCAACCTGTCATGCCACCAGAGATTCTCCATCTATGGATGGACTTAAATTAGTTCAAGTTTTGAACTAGAATTCGGAGCTTCATCACAACTTGCAATTTTGTACTCCCTCCGTCTGGAAATATTCTTCCCACTTTCAATTCCTTTTTGGTCCGTCCGGAAATATTCTTCCCATTTTCTTTTTTAGAATACTTTTTAAGGATAAATATCAATAATACCCTTCTATTTTATCACAAATCTACTTTTTTAGTACTTTTTTAATAATAAAAAGAGATTTAAAAGTTTATAGTATGTGCATTTTTGAAAAATTTGCCTTTTTTTACTATTCCTTAATAAGCGTGCCAAGTCAACACGGGAAGAATATTTCCGGACGGAGGGAGTAACTAAGTAGGTGTTTATGTGTTCTGGTGTTTAATGACTTATTGCTTATAAACAGTTTTTAACTTATAAGCTAATTATAACTTAAAAATTCTTTTGTGCAGATAAAATGCTATAAACAATATATAAGTGATTTGGGAATATTCATAATAAGTGAGGGAAAGTTTTAAATATAAATAATCTGGTAAAAATGGAGAAACGAAAAAATTGACTTAAAAATAATAAATATATAAGACCTACTTAATTTTTCTGACTTATAAGCAGTTTATAAGTATTATATAGAGAAACACGTCATCTGCTGACTTATAAGTTAAAAATTGTTCGTAAGCAGTTTTAGACAGCTTATAAGCACAGAGAAACACACACTAAATTGTCATTAGTTTTTCATTCACTAGCAAAACATATGGTGTGAGTAAAAGTTCTTTATTAAGAAGAGTTTTTTGTATCATTTACATCCGAACTTTTCAAAAATTGTGTGAATCTCCTTGAACTTTAAAAATTATACCAATGATTCTTGAACATTTAAAAGCATTACGTCAATGGTCTCTATGTGCTAGATGAACGTGTGATTAACGCATTGTCAAATCTAGCCCAATGAAACCATTGATGTATCGTTTTCAAAAGTTCAGAAACCATTGGTACAATTTTTAAAATTCATGAAAATCCACACAATTTTTGAAGAGTTCGAGGAAAATGGCGCAAATAAAATACTCCTAGCTAAGAGATTCAAAGACTAACTTAACCATTGTTAGTATTAAAAAAATATTTGGGATGATTCTCTCTCCCTCCCTCCCTCCCTATTGTAGTGCATATGGTGTGCAAAAACACTTTGTTGAGTACTCCTTCAGTCCCTAAATATATTTCACATTTGCTTTTTTTAGTAGTTGCAGGAACTTTTCTTTTATTTCTACATTTTCATTGGTTATTTGATAAAATAAAATATTCTTGACACTTCTTATTTCGAAGAACTTTTCATGTAGTTTTTTATACGTAAATTTTATTTTTTATTTCTATACCAATATGTAAATAAAATGAATTGAAAAAACTTAATATTTTATCTCGATAATAAAAAGAGTAAATTCCATAATTGGTCCTTTATAATAGGGGGTTTCCATATTTAGTCCTCTATTATCAAATATTACCCCCGTAGTCCTTTTTTTAAGGGTATCTTTCCACAAATGGTCATTTTTTGATCTTCTGCCATGTTAGTGTTAATTTAAAGGCTAAAAGTATAATTTGACGTCAACATTATGTCTAGTGACGTGTTCTGATATTGGTTAAGCGGATAACACAAAAATAATGACTATGATTGTGGGCTAAGATTCTGACGAAAGATCACATTTGTAGACTATAGTTGTCATAAAAAGCGACTGTAATTCACAAACGACGCAAACGGAATAGCTTTTGGAATTGTGTATGACAAAAAAGATACATTATCATTGTGAAATTACACTTTTAGCCCTCAAATTAACACCAACATGATAGAAGATCAAAAAAGGACTATTTGTGGAAAGGTACTCATAAAAGAAGGACCACTTGGGTAATATTTGATAATAGAGGACTAAATAGGGAAACCTCCCTTTTATAAAGAACCAATTGTAGAATTTATTCTAATAAAAATGTGAGATATATTTAGAAACATAGGGAGTAATAAATTACAACAAAATATGATGTGACCAATCATGCATTCCAAGTTTACCCCATCTTGGAAGCAATGCAAACACTGATCTTGTTTATTGTCCTTGCCTGTCTAAATTAAAAGTGGGAGCAAACTAGTAGTCACCCTTTGGGCGTACTATCTAGCATTTCCCTTGTTATAGACTCCTTTCGCATAAAATTCAAATTCTCTCGTAGACTTCCCAAAATTTATGAAAAGTTTTATAATAAAATAAATCTATGATTCGAATTTATCTATTATAAAAATTCATATGAGTCGCGTAATATTTTCTTTGAATATTAAGTTATTTGTACTCCAAAATTTGTATCCTGCAGGTGTGCACTTTCATTTTGTGCCGGTGTGATGTTAGGGTGATGGTTTAGAGTTTACACAGACATAAAATGTCACTGTAAACAAGTTTAATCACACTAGCATTTTGTACTAATGTGAACTATCAAAATGTTAGGGTGCTGGTTTACAGTTTACACAGACATAAATTGTTACTGTAAACAAGTTTAATCACACTAGCATTTTGTACTAATGTTAACTATCAAAATGTTAGTGTATTTTTTTGTATAAAAGTACATTCTTTGGTGTATGTGTAACATGATTATATTTTCTTTCTTAAAAAGGATAGGCGAAGCATAAAACTTACGGGAGTATTTCAAAACGGATAGACACAACTAGACCTGGCAATCGGGTCAATCACTTCGGTTCCGGTTCGGGTCTCATTCGGATATATGTTATAATCGGTTCGGGTCAGTTCGCTTTGGGTCAATTCGGTTCCGGGTTTATTTCAGTTTGACTGATTTTCGGTATCGGTTCGGTTTCAGTTCGGGTTTGTATCGGTTTGGGTTTGTATCGGATCGGGTTTATATCGGTTCGGGTTTGTATCGGTTCGAGGTTATATCGATTCAGGTTTGCATCGATTTAGGTTTATATTAATTCAGATATATTTTAAATATTTACTAATAAATCAATAATATCACATAATAAATATAATCAATTTATGATATACTCCGTAGTTATTTTATTATTTAACACGTACATACATAAAATTTAATCAATTTCGGGTCTAATCAGTTCCAGGTTTAACCGGGTTCGGGTTTTATCGGTTTGGGTTTAATCGATTCGGGTTAAATCGGATTCGGATCTGAATCGGGTGTGAATACATTCGGTTTGAGTTCGGTTCAGATCATGTTGAGTGTTCGATTCTTATTCAGGTCTTCAGTTTTTGGGTCAAATCAGGTTCAGTTCCGGATTATTCGGCTCGGGTTATCGTGTTCGGGTCAGTTTTGCCAGGCCTAGACACAACCATCTCCATTCTCCAAGTCTAGGTGAACTAGGCATTGGCTTAGGGCCCCTAATTTTTCAGAGCACCAAAATTTAAAAAAAAATGTATTCGTTGGTTATTGAAAATCTTTCTCTTTTCTTTTATCATCTAATTTAAAAAACTTTTCTCATTTTCATTAGAAAGTCACATTTACTTATATTAATTCTTAACTTACCTATCGCATTACATCCATTCACTATTAATTTACAAATTAAATTCTATTTTAACCATCACATCTGAAGATACTTTTGAAAATTCAACACCAAAATACCCTCCTTAAATTCTTTAAAAATCAGAATCTTCCATGTTTTCGGGGACAGAGAGAGTATTTATTAACATACCACAATATTGATAAATGTATTAAACATCTTTATCACAATAAATCTTCTTATTCACGTTATGATGCTTGATTACTTTTATTTCCAATTCAATTTCTTTGCTAATCATGGATTATAACTATCATTATTTAAATCACGTTTTTAGTCAATAACACTGAAAAAGAAAAGGAGAAATTTGATTTTGGGAAGAGGGAGTAAATTTTTTCAACCATTTGATTAATTAAATAATGATAGGAAGTACCTGAAAAATAAGAAACAGTCAAATCATGAAAGAATATTTTGAAAATTGCCCTAAAAGAAATCTTGAAAATTGGCCAGCCTGCACATTATAGTATTATTCCGTTCGTATTTGCTGCCACATTTCAATTCTATGCCACACTTTAACTCCCTTCAACAGCAATAATCTTCCATGTGCCAAGACATGAAAAATTGCCACTGTATGCTTTTTTTGTTCAGTCTTCACATTTTACTTGTCACAAAAATTAAATATTAATGATAGGGTTGGATATAAATAATACTGTCTACATCCTTTCTCTTAAAATATTTGTCACATTGTGGAAAATAAACTAAAATTTAAAGTTTTTAAATTTATTTTATTTAAAGATCGATATAGAAATAAAAAATAAAATTTACATACTTAAAAACCACATAAAAAATTCTTCAACACAAGAGGTGACGATAATATATTTTTATCAAATATTTAATGAAAGCGTACAAATGAAAAAAAATGTAATTTTTGAATAGTGAACTGTTGCATTCTTTTTAGAATAAAGAAATATAGGAAAATAAATATTTAAAAACATGATTAAAAAAATTGATTTAAATAGAACAAACATAGTGGCACAACTTTTCCTTAAAATGAGACCTGAAAAAATTTATAAGACAATCTGAATAGAAAAATAACCTTGTAAAATAAGTAGATGATTTTTCTAGCATTTTTCTTAAGCAGCAATCACAAAGAAATATGACACATGTTTATTATAACCAAAAAGTTGACATAAACATGTACTCGTAATAGTTATAATATGACAGAGAGAACCTATAGATTAATTACTAAAAGTATATGGGAATAAATATAATCCGTATTTCTTTAACTAAATTTTACATTTTTCTTTTTCATTCTTCCAAATTAAAGTTTTTCAAAAAAAACTACAAATTTAATTTAGTTTGAAAACAGGTAAAATATTTCGTAGAAGAGACAAAATCAAGCAGGGTGTGTAAAACATCCTCCGTGAATTAAGAATAAAAGTGCTTGCCGCTACATATATCTATTCTATTCTTCTTATCCTAGGGTTTGTCGTGTTGACCATCAAATTTAATTCATAAATTATTCCTTTTTTTTTGGAAAAAATGAATATGAAATTCACAAAATTCTCTCACATCTAATTAAATATTTTTCATATTTTTATAGTCTTCTTATAAAATTTCAAAAAAAAAAAGAATATAAATAGTTATATTTTGTAAACTCAAACTAATTGTCTTTTTGTGGAATGAGATTGTAAAAAAATTGATAAGAATCATCTACTATCATTACAGTTTTTTTTCGTTTTTAATAATCATAATTTGGTGAATTTACTAGTTACTCTTATTTTATTATGTTTTTTATAATGTGTTTGGTCTTTTCAAAATAATCATTGGTAAGTGGGTAACCGATGGCATGTTTTACTCAAATTGAATTTGCGAAAAAATTGAAAAACTATAGCTTCATTCATTTTCAACTAGACCTGGCAAAAAATAACCCGACCTGTTTTTGACCCGAAACCTGACCTGAAAACACTGGGTTTTGAACAAATGTTTTGAAGACCGAACTTGAAGTTGACCGAACCCGAAATGACCCGCTAAAAATGGATCAAACCCGACCGAACCCGAACCCGACCGACCCGCTAAAGAAAGAATTTTTCAAAATTATACACTTTACTACACGTTTTTAGTGTATTAATATATATATTCAGACAAAATTTTAATGATATTGCATAATTATCTTACTTTTTCCAAAACTTAAGAATTTTTAAATTTCTTATATTGATTTATATATATCTAAAAATTACTTCAGAGTTTAAAATAAAATAATTTTATAGATCTAATACATATTTTTTGATATTTTAAATTTATTTAATAGAAAATTTAAGTGTTAATGTGAATTAGAAAATTTAAAAAACCAAAGTCATAATCCGTTGGGTCGACCCGAACCCGATGACACTAGGTCATGAACATACAATTTTCAACCTGAACCCGAATTGACCCGAACTCGAAATAACCCAAACTTAAAGTGACCGAACCCGAACCCGACCTGACCGACCGATTTGCCAGCTCTATTTTCAACTATCCACCTTGGTTTCTGTGTTGTGTCAAGCACAATTAACAACATGTCTTAAAATATACAGAATAATAATAAAAAAGTTTTTTAAATAATACACTAGAGTTTTTGTAAATTTAGAAAATCGACTACAAATATACATTCCTTATTTCTGTCATTAGTCAAAATGGGAAGTGTTTTGGTAAACAGATGGAGTATACAATAATATCGTATATCTAAATTTATAACATACTACCTCAAACATGGACAAAGATGAATTTTTTATCCAAAATTAGTTTTTTTACGCATTTATTTGAAAGACCATTTAATTGAAAAATATTGCCTAAATAGGAGTCAAACATAAAGAAAGAGCTTAAATAGGACTTTCGTATTTTTATTTTCTAAACAGGTTTATACGATGACAATGACTCACTATATGGATAATTCACATACTTTTGGGTATTATACATACACATGATTGACATTGCATATACATTTTAACTTCTATTTTGGTATATTTTTTAAGTTTTATACCTACTTTAGTCTTTTTCCCTTAATTGAATGATTTTTTAACACTTTATTTTTTCTATATTTTTTAAAGCATTCCTTTCAGTTTTTTTAATCTTTCTAGTTTCTTTCAACATCAAATTTTAGAATTTCAAGAAAAAGAATAGACCCTCCATAGGCCAAAATATGAGTTTCAATATTTTTATATGAGTTGACTTATAGTTGCAATAAATAATGCTAAAATTAGTATGAAATGCCAATACATAATGTCAAATTATAGACATTTATGATGTAAATACTCCTTTTTATAAAATAAAATATAATTAGTCTTATTTTAGTATAAGTTTAATATTTTGATCTTATTTAAATAAATTTAATCAAATTTTTGGGCAAGACTTCAACCACAATTATGGTTAATTAAAGAAGAAATTAGACTAAAAGACAATCAAGTTAGAGAGATTAGAGAAAAATTCCACAAACTATAAAATTAGTCAAAATATACTCATTGTCACCTCTAATTCACAAAAATAATACTCCGTACTCCATAGATGTGGATTCGGTAAAATTACATCATTGTACCCCGTATAATACACCAAAAATATGTTCTTGTCACATATCCAAGGATACATGCCGTTTGACAACAATTTTAACGTTTATTTTAACATTTATAAAAATGCTATGCATATATAAGTCCGCCTTAGTTAAGCTGAGTTGCGCCAATATTGATCTTGTTTGGAAAAAATGTTTTCGATTAGCGTTAACATTTTTGATAAAATTTTAATGGTATGAACTAATTCTGAAAATGCTAAGGCTAAAGACTAATGTCGAATAGCCTTTTCAAAATGCTAACGCTAATCTCTAACGGCAATATCAAACGGGGCGATTAAGAATTTTGGATCTGAAATTGAGATTAAAGCTACATTTTCACTGGAAGAAAAACAAAAAATATCCGATCCTTTCAACCAAAAATATGAAACTTTCATTAGTTTTGTCGATCAGGAAACAGCATAAAATTTAATTACTACAGTACATAATACATTTAATCCCGGCCACTTCAAGAAATTACAAAAAAAATTGAAAATCATATCATCACTTAGTACAAAAAAACCTCTCATGAAGAACATCTTAAATTAAAATAGAATAAATAAGTCTGATCGAAAGATCTAATGAAAGGGTAATTAAAGTTGTATTAATTAAATTAAGCAATAGCTTAATTAATTAATTACTTATTAAGATGTGCAGTGGGCATTGAGAAGTCCATGCCAAGATGATCCAAACCCACCCATATTTGCTCCTCCCCCTCCAACTGATTGCCATGGAAATGACCATAATAACCCCCTCCCGTTATCAGTCTCACCTCCATTATTGTTTTCATTATTTTTATCCTCCCTTCCTTCTGCTGACGTGGCAGCCCCAATCCCCTCCAGGTGCCCCCCATCATACGCTATCCCCATCTCAAGACCACCCACCGCGCCGCCACTTTCCATCCCCACGCCGCCGCCGTAGAACAAGTTCTGGAACAGTCCGGTGTTCGCCGCCGCACCGTCGAAGTAGCCGCCGCCGCCGAAGGCGGCGCCGGGGGCTGTGCCGAGGTTGCACATCATGGGCAGGTCGTCCATCCCGAGACTGGCCTGCTTCTGGAGCCGGGCAATTGCGTAGCTGAGATCGCTCGGCTCGTAGGGCAGCGCCCCCGCCCCTGCCGCCCCACCTCCCAGGGTGGGGTGGGGCGGGAAGGGGTTGGGGCTGGTGCAGAGGGACTGGTCCTGGCTGCGGGACCTCGACGACGGCCTCCGGTTCTTGCGGCAGCCGCCGCCGACCGGGACGTTGCGGAGGGTCCCGCCCTTGGTCCAGTACCTCCTGCAGGACTTGCAGAAGTATCTGGGCTGGGAGAGGCTGTAGTTGTTGTAGTAGCAAAACTTGGTGTTCGCGGAGTCGCACCGGGGGCATTTTAGGGTTTGCCCATCCGCCGGCCTCGGCTTCTTCTCCAGCTGCCGCTCCTGCTCCCGCTCTCGCTCCTGCTTTCCGCACCCCAACATGCTTCCCAGTGTCTGGGTGGCCAATTCCTACATATCAAAAATAAAACATTATAAGAACATTATTGTTTAAATCAATTCATATTTATCCCATTTTTTCATCTTTGTTTTTTTTACCTGGGCAATGGAAGGATCCATCATCATCCCTATAGGGAATGTGATTTCTGAATGAAGAAGAAGATGTAAATAGAGAGTGATATATAGAAGATACAAAGAGAGCTGTTAAGGCAAAGGTTGTCTGTTACAAAAACATTCTTGGAGACAACATATATATAGAGAGATGAATGGAGATAGAGATGGGGAGAGAGAGAATAGGTGTGAAGGGGTAATAATTATTCAAAGGGGTATTATGGGGATGCGTGTATTGTGGGTATGAGATTGGGACTAGAGAGAGAGAGGGATATATAGGGAATCTCTTGTTTTCTTTTCTTTTTTTTTTCTTTTTTTTTTTATGTTCATTTTTTTCTCTTCTTTAGCTCTTTTTTTACGGCATCATGTTTTTAGCACTTGGTCTCTGTCACATCTAGAGCTAACACAATAACAGTACATCTTACTAGAAACGTTACTTTTCCAGATTTAAAATATTTTTGAGTATCATAAGTCTGGAAAAAGTAAATATGTTAAATCAGAAACCGAAAGTAATTTCTCAGAATTTTGGTAAAAATCACTTCTAAAGCAAAATTCTTTCTCCTAAAATCACAATTGATAATCTGAAGTTGATTGGAAAACATTTAAAAATGTATTTCAATGAAGTGGAAACTCAAAAATTATTTCCAAACACACTCCCAACCATGTGTTTTCAACGGAGTATGTCTTAAAAAAATGGTTTAGATTTATCGAATAAACATGTTAATTATTATACTGGTCCCCGGATATTTGTCTAATGTTGATTTTTATGTTAAAATTTAAAAAGTTTGATCATTAATTAAATAAAAATGACATTACTTATTGATACAAAAAAACATTACAATTAATTTATAAATATTTTAAAAATATTATTTTATCCAATTAAGATATCATATATATGTGTGTGTGTGTGTATGTGTGTGTGTGTCTATATATATATATATTATTTGGTAACATAGGTGATTTGTATCTTTACTCGTATTACATCTCAAAATACCCAAATATTTTAGGATACACAATCCATGACATGAAAATTGTGTGGCAATTAGAAATGCAATATTAGAATATTGAATACAAAATAAATGTAATATATCAACGAGTTAGAAGTGAAGTGCCAAATACATTTAAATACCATTTTCAAAATAAAAATTTTGAGATGGATGGCTTAACAAAAAAATTAGAGTAGTAAATTTTCAAAATGATACTTCCTAATGAGATATTTTCTCAAATTAGTTCTCTATAATTTCTAATTACATACATGACACTTTATAATTGAGATTTATTCCTTAAATAGTCGTCTTTCTTAAAAAAAAGCACCTAAATGTCAATTACGTAAAAGGTATTTTGATGCATGAGTACTTAAATGTCACCATTTAGGTGAGTTTTTTATGAAAGACTATTTAGGTAAAAAATACTCCCTCCCTTCTCAAAAACACTTCCTCTTTCATTTTTTCCACTTCCAACAAAACACTTCTCTTTTCTATTAAAAAACCACTTTTACCCTTACTTTTTCATACCATACCTATCACATCATACTTTTTCTCTAATAATCTATATATCCATCACATCTTACTTTTACCCATCACATCAGGGGCAAAATTGGAAATCAACTATAATTTAACACTTCCTTATTTTTGCCCCAAATCCAAATGGGAAATGTTTTTCCAAACGGAGGGAGTATCAATTACTCCATCCGTTTGCAAAAAGACTTCCCATTTTGATTTGGGACAAAAATAAGGAAGTGTTAAATTATAGTTGATTTCCAATTTTGCCCCTGATGTGATGGGTAAAAGTAAGATGTGATGGATAGATTATTAGAGAAAAAGTATGATGTGATAGGTAGAGTATGAAAAAGTAAGGGTAAAAGTGGTTTTTTAATTGAAAGAGGAAGTGTTTTGTTGGAAGTGGAAAAAATGAAAGAAGAAGTGTTTTTGAGAACAGAGAGAGTATAAAGTATCATGTATATAATTAGAAATTATTGAGGACTAGTTTAAAAAAAATTATTATTAGAGAAATATATGTAATCCTATATTTTATTTAATTTAGAAAAGTCGCTTATTTATAAAGAGCAAAAAAATATATTTAATCCTATATTTTATATAATTATACCTCAAAAATCGAAAATAATTTGATAAAAATAAATAAATCCTCTAAGACACGAATACAATAAAATTTACTCGGTAAAAAACAAGATCTAAAATTCAAACTGTAATAAAAAAAAATGGTATTCCAAAGGAAACAAAATGATTGATCAGCTTGGAGTCAGGGGGCCCAGCGGCAAGGGAGTGCGACTATACACTGGGCCCCACTGCAGCTGCTACTCATTTCAGTGGACCCCACTTCATATTCATTCCCTCATCATCTGCACCGTATTTGCATGTTGTTAGCCTCCCTTTTGTCATTAGATTGCATCTCCTTTGATTTGATTATATTTATATTTAAAGCCATTTTTTATTTGATATAACTAGATCTGAGTAAGTTTTTTTTATAGGGTATAAACATCCTCTTTAGTTCCCATGACATTGGGAATCAATGTCATGAGATGATCTGAGGGTGCTCTGGTGTCCCGTTCGTAAAATTGACGGTTTCTACCCCCTAACTCCTCCTGTAAATCCCCTCACCCTGTCCCGACTCGAACACACCCCCACCCCCTTCAATTGCACCCCACAAGTCGATTTTGACTTTGGAGTCAAATTTTGACTCCAAAGTCAAAATCGACTTGTGGGGTACAATTGAAGGGGGTGGGGAGGTGTATTCGGGTCAGGGCGGGTGGTGGTTTACCGGGGGGTTAGGGGGGTACAACCCGTAAATTTTACGAATGGGGCACCGGAGCGCCCCCGAGTCATCCCATGACATTGGTTCCCAATGTCATGCGAACCTTCCCCATAAACATCAGTGATAAATAAGCATTAGTTTGTAGCTACTTTCTTTGTCTGAAAATGATCTTTCCATTTTCATTTTTTGCCCGTCTGAAAATATTCTTCTTATTTTCTTTTTTAGTCTACTTCTTATGTATAAATTTTAATAATATAAATCTATTTTACATCTAATCTACTTTTTATTACTCCCTCCGTCCTAAAACTTTCTTCCCGGTTCGCAAAACGAAGAAAAATCCCAAGTTTTTTCAATCTATTTTATTTAAATATTGGTATAGAAATAAAAAAATAAAACATACTCCGAGTACATATTTAAAAACTACATCAAAAGTTCAACAAAACAAGTGGTGACAAGAATATTTTATTTTATCATATAGGCCATGAAAAAACACAAATAAATATAAATTCCCGTGAAGTTGGAATAGTGCTCTGGGAAGAAAGTTTTAGGACGGAGGGAGTACTTTTTTAATAAGAAAAGAAGCACTAAAAGTTTATACTCCCTCCGTTTGGAAAAAGTGTTCCTATTTTGACTTTGTGTAAAAATAAGGAAATATTAAATTGTAGTTGACTTCCAATTTTGTCCTTGATGTGATAGGTAAAAGTAAAATGTGATGGATAGATTATTCGAGATAAAGTATGATGTGATAGGTAGGGTATGAAAAAGTAAGGGTAAAAGTGGTTTTTTAATAGAAAGTGGAAGTGTTTTGTTGGAAGTGAAAAAAATGAAAGAGGAAGTGTTTTAAAAAATGGAGGGAGTACTTTATAGTATGTCAAATTTTGGAAATTTGCCATTTTTTTACTACTCCTTGATTATGTGTCAAGTCACCACGTGAAAAACATTTCTTGACGGAAGAAGTGATAAATTAGTGTACAATAATCCAATTATAGCAAGTTTCAGATTTGTATATATTCCCTTCGTTCTAAAAAGAATTACTCTTTCATATTATCCCCCCGTCACAACAAATTTTTTCATGTTCAATTTAAAAATTATTTTTACTTCTATTAATTCTTATATTATATACTCCATCCGTCCCGGAGTATTCGTTCAGTTTTGACTTTTAGAACTGTTCATCTAAGCACTTTGACTAATCAAATTCTCTCAATGTGTAAGCCTAAATATAGTCATGTGTGATCTTGTTTGATTTGTCTTAACATATAGATTATTAATATATAATTTCTATAATTTTTTAATATACAAATTACAAGATAAAATGGATTAAAAAAGTGTATTGGATAGTGTGTAAAAATGAAAGTGGACAAATACTCTGGGACGGAGGTAGTACTACATATATCATATCAAATATACGGAGTATATAATATGATATAAAATTTTATTGAACTTGTTGTGGTTGTCAGATTATTTTCTTTGTTCAAATTACATTATTAGGGGATTGAATAAATGTTGAGGAGAATAATTAAACACAATAATTAGTCGTAATAAACTTAATTAGGCGACCGATCTGAGGCGGGACGGAGTATCACCCACGGAGTAAGTAAAAATATATCAATGGCGGGCGACTTGGAAGGGTAATTTATTCAACATTTTCAAACGTAAATTTCAAATTTTCAACATTCCTCTAAATATTAACTCTATGATTTGATTTTTTATTCATTTCATAGAGTTCAAAAAAATATGAGACTAGAATTCGTTAAAAAAAATATCACCTCCGTCCCAAAATATTTACTCCGTATAACATTTGCTTTTTCAGCAGTCGCGGGAATTTTTATTTATTTTTACGTTTTCAATGGTAATTTGATAAAATAAAATATTTTTGACACCTCTTATTTCGAAGACATTTTCATGTAGTTTTTTGATATGTAAATTTTATTTTTTATTTCTATACCAATATGTAAATAAAATGAATTGAAAAAAGTTGTTATTTTATCTCGGAAATACAAGTGTGACAAATATTTAGAACGGAGGGAGTACGTACGTACAAAAAAGCCGATATAAATTGCATAATAAGTTTTTATTTTAAAAAAATAAAATATGAAATTTACTTTTAGAAGAATAAAAATGAAAACATGAAAATTGTTTTGAGAGAGAGTACAAATGATGGCATCAAAATCTAACTAAATTTTGTTTACAACCTGAAAGAAGAAAAGAGGAAAAGATTGTTTTTTTGTTCAAAACGTTGTTTTCAACGTAATTTACTCCCCAATTTACCAACGGCTCTGTCCCTTTGACTCACCCAAGCAATTACGGACTATTTCTGTAATTGGATTATTCTCTTCGTTACTCAAAGATTTTTCTAAATATTCTTTTTCTTTGTCAGTAAAAAAATTTTTTATTACCTTTTTAATAGTGAGCGTATCACTACTACGTCATTTATTTTATTTATTACAATTCACTTGTATCATTTAATATTCTTCACTAGTTTTTAGTATAGTTATTTTAGTAAAATTTCACATTTTTTGTTCTTTAAAAAAAAAAACAAAAAGTTAATTTGAGAAAATCTATGAGAAGCGGATAGAGTATTATTATTTTTTGTGCTAAAGATATCACCCCAATTATTACATAATCACATAGTTAAATTTTACTCGTTTTTTGGATATGTTTTTTAATTATTTAATAATTTAATATAGTTATATAACAGTTAGTTTTATAAAGTTTCTTATTTAGTTCTTAAATATATAAAGGATTTTTAATATTTAGGAATGGTAAAACTAGTTTTAGGACGAATGGAGTATTAAAAATAATTCTGGTCAAACTTCTCAAACAAAAACACTACCTTTTCATATATGAGTTGTCTTTCATTGTACAAACTTTGCTTACGTGGATATTTAGTTTGATAAAGAAGGTAACACTATCCTACCTCTTTTAGAGCACGGACAATGACAAGTAGATTATGGAATGCCACACGATGACCTGAAATATTTTAACCAATCAAAAACAGTCCAGTCAGTGTGTGGCAAGTGAATGTGGTGGCATGCCTTACAATGGCAAGTAATTGTTTTTGTCCGTTTTTACACTTTTTAAACATATTTTAATTATTAAAAATTATTTTACTTTTATTTTTTTTTTACAAAAATAGATGTACTCCTATTTTTAAAAAAATCTTCTTTTTTGTACAAAAAAATTAAAAAAATATTTAAAAAAAAATGTGACTCGCGGACAGTAGCGGATCCAGGATATTAGGGTCACTTTTCGGGTGTTCGGAGGTAACGTCTCCAAAACTTTTTTTTATACATGCAATGTGAAACTTTAAAAAAATAATAAATTTACCCTCAAACAATTATTTAAGTAGTAAAAAAATCAATTTTTTTATTTGATGCCAATATTATAAATTAGTTTAATTACTACTCCGTATATTTTTAGTGTACGTACTACTTTAGAATTTATCTTTGGACTTTTAAATATTTCACTTTAAAATTATATTCTTTTAATGTTTAAATATTCAACTTCTCTCATTCTTTTCTTACTCAACACTATTAATTGAGGTCTCTAATTCTTTTAATTGGGATTTTTAATATTTTTAGTTGGGGTCATAAATTACATTACTCTAAGAAACATTAAAAAAATTAAGTATCACAATATATATGATTTAAAAAAACTTAAAAATTAGTAGGGGGCCATTGCCCCCAACGACTATTATATGGATCCGCCACTGCTCGCGGAAGCCTCAGGTACCGTGGAAGAAGTGTAATCCACATGCAGATGGACTATCCTACATGTCATGGCAAGCGGATGGAGCGCCACTGCACATGCTCTTAGTATTAAAAAGATCGATAACTGAGTCTATGAGTTTATCAATCATACTACGGGGCTGTTTGGCAACTTCTGAATAGGTAAGTGCTGAACCAGTAAGAGGTCTGAACCATTAAGTGCTGAACCAGTAAGAGGTCTGAACCATTAAGAGCTAGTATATTGCTTAACTATTCAGAGGCAAATATCTGATCAATTCAGATAAGAGCTCTTAACCATTCAGACTCTGTATAATACTTAACCATTCAGAGGCAAATCTCTTAACCATTCAGACATCTAAACCATTAAGAGGCTGAAACAAACAGTCTGAACCATTAAGTGCTGAATCATTCAGACATCTGAACCATTAAGAGGCTGAAACAAACAGCCCCTACATCTCTTTAGTTCCCTTCTTCTCTTTATCTATACAAATTTAATACGGAGTAATAATTACTATAAAAATTTTGAAAAAAAAATAATTTGAATTTATAGTTGCAACTTATATATACTAACACAACATATATTATTTTCACACTCATCATGTTCTTCTAGTTCTAAAGATGATGACGGATTTGTGATGATTTGACATAATATAATCTTGCAATTCTCGTTAGCATTTATATATTTTAAAATTAATTCCAATTATTTATTTAAAGTACTTATTAAAAACCTAATTGTTTTTAGTGGGCCAAGGTTACAACGCCACTTAATTTTACATTGTACTTTTATTACATTTTCATTTAAAAATTTTAAAACTTAATTTAACACTACTTTTTTTACCTTTTCATTTAAAAAAATCTAACTTCCCTATCTATACCAGCAACATTTAGTATCGTTGTCATAGTTAATACTTTTTATAGCATTGTTATTTTTATGGTTTTTTTGTTTGGACTGATATTTTCTTTTATTTAGTATTATAGTTCCATTTAAATCAGTGAAACATTATCGTATTGTATTGTTCTAAATAAGTATTTACACTTTATATTTTTTAAATTTTTTTTAAAATAAATTACTAAAAACATTAAATATTTAAGAACTATTTTAAAATTGATTTACATTCTTAGTTTTAGTTTAATTATTTAAAAAAAGGTTGTAGCTAGTAAGTTTGCAAATTTGGGTACCCCACTTGTAGTAAAAAAAAAAGTATGAAATTAGCACTGATGTAGAAAATAGGGATAATGTAGTTAAAAAATGAAAAATGTGCATATCATCTAGCCTAATTTAGTACTTTTCCAATTTCTATTTCAAAATGGACAACTTTACATGTGTAATTTTTATTTTAAACAAAAAAGAACTTTCAATTTTCGACATCATACATTAATTCGATGAAATCAAATAATATCAAATTGATTTGGAGAGGAATGAAATAAGTAGAGAATAGTATGGGGTATATTGGTTCTCCATTTGGGGTTTTGAAGGAAGCGCAACCACCCTAACATTTACACTATGTTTGGTTCATGGAATTTAGAAGGAAAAGAAAAGAAAATGGTTTTCCATTAGTTTCCTCACCAAAATGGGAGGAATTTGGTTTTCTATTCTCTTACTACATTTTGTTTTCTCATTTTCTTTTCCTTCCAGTTTTCTTTTCTTTTCCTCTCTAATCAAACAAGAAAAAAAAGTTTTCCTTCTCATTTTCTTTTCCTTTCCCTCTCAAATTCCTTGAACCAAACATAGTGTTACTCCGTATATTGTAGGACTTGCTATAGTCTCTCCATTCCCAAATGACTTGCATGGAATTTGAATTTTTTAAATTGATTTTATTTAAAAATTCATCGTAACAAATAAAATTACATATTTAGAAAATTATGTCAAAAATTTTAAAAAAATGGTGAAATGAATGTTCAATTTTATGAATAATCAATAGAAATGCAAATAAACTAATTAAATTCTTTGGAATTTAGAATAGTAAAATATATAAATAATTTAGGGACCAGAGAAAGGGAGTAAAGAAAGGGATGAACCCCGTCTTAGGGTTCTCTCAAATCTGACACTGACAATTAATTACCTGAGTAAATTCTAATTATCTGAAGTGAATAATAATAGGCCAAGGAATGAGGTTTGTTCCTAGAGTGATGCTTACATAGTCTCAAGGTCCATATTTAAAATATGGACTTTCTTACATTTTTATGGATTTGAATGTAGAATTTTTTTTTGTAAACGATTCACTTCTTTTACGCTACAAATACACTAAGGATCACAAAAGAAGCATGAAACTAATTAAGTCCACTGAAGAATTTGTCTTGTGTTCCTAATTCTCCCACTTGTTTACTTAGGAATCCTAAATGACTACTATACCCTTTTGCACTTTCTATTGACATGAGCACATGTTGATCATGGAACAGTGAGCTGGTCAGGCCATATATGCATGCATAGATTACTGACACTTTATTCTTGCATGCTTCTTCACTACGTACTCGTACGTACTGTACATGCCAGAGCCTCTCCCAATACCACATCCATTCCAAACCCCTACATAACAACACTATAGTCCTGTCTCTATCTTGTCTGCAATTAAAATTTGTTCTTCCATGGTTCTGCTCTGTCCTTGTGGCTGGAATTATATAAGGGCAATGCTAGGGGTACACCAACATGGGGTACCCCAAGTGTACACCAAGCCAACACAGACACAAAATGTCTGTGCAACACAGACACTTTGTGTCTGTGTGTGTCTGTGTTGGCTTTGGTGTACACTTGGGGTATCCCATGTTGGTGTACCCCTAGCTTAATTCATTATATAATCCCAATTTGATTATAAGATTTACGAGAAAAAATATTTTATTTTTTGAAATTATTTTATTTACTGTTAGCGGGTATTTGTATTTACTTTGTATTGGGCCCACATGTAACCTAGCCCGTAACCCGTTATGTATTCATGTATATAAACAACCTCTAACATCAAAGTAATCAGATCAGTTTTTCACAAAATTCTACATGGTATCAGAGCCAAATTCCTAGGGCACGATACGTCTGATTCTCCGCTGACGCCGATCGCCTCTATCGCCGGCGATCTCTGTTCGGCGTTTGTTAAGGGTTCTTCGCGGAGCGCTGCACGGTGACCGAGGGTGTCTCGGTTTGGTCCTCTTGTGCCGAGTGTTGAAGATCGGTAACGGCGTCCGCTGCGAAGAAAACCCGGTTGATTCATGATCCCTCGTCTGAGTATTATCTTCATCCTTCCGAAGGCCCAGGTAATGCTCTCACGAAGCATGTTTTGAAAGGCGATAATTTTGATACATGGGAGAAAACTATTGTGAATGCGTTGAAGGGTCGTAGCAAGGCAGGGTTATTGTCACCCGTTGGTGTGCCTAAACCTACAGATCCAATGGAAATTGAGGCTTGGGAAGCCAATAATTCCACAATTTGTAGCTAGATTTTTAACAGTGTTGAAGAAACAATTCAACCCAGTATTGCTTCCCATACTGTGGTTCATGAATTGTGGATAGATTCGAAGGCGCGTTATAGCACCGTGAATGAGCCTCACATCTACCAACTCGAGAATGAGTTGCAGAATCTTCGTCAGAAAGGCCAAACTGTGGTCGTTTACTATAATCAATTTTTCACTATTTGGAATAAATTATATGGCATGGAGGATCCTACTTGCGGTTGCAAATGTGAGGCGGCTGCTTTGTTGAAGGATCGCGCTGATAAATCAAAAACTCGGAAGTTTTTGTTGGGATTGGATGATGAACAATTTGGTAGCATACGTGGACAAATACTTGGCACTCAACCATTGGTGGATCTCAACAAAGCATTTTATTTGATCACCCAAGAGGAGCGACATAAAAGTGTGGTTCGTGCGCGTGACGATCACACGGATGCCATGGCGTTTGCTACCACAAGGACGACTCCAAATATGTATCAATGCACTCATTGTGGAAAATCGGGACATACCGTTGATATATGTTATCTGATCATTGGCTTTCCCAACTCTGGCAGAGGACGTGGTCGCAGTTCTTTCAGTCGAGGGGGAGGTCGCGGGAACCGAGGAGGACGGTCTGCTGCCCAGCCGGTACCTACTGCCGTAGGTACTGCCGCCGGCCCGCATGCAGGCAGCGCTGGACCGTCGGCTCATGTAGCAGCCGAGGCTCCCCCGTCTCTCTCTGCCTTGTCGCTCGATTAGGTTGCCCGGTTATTTTCCATGCTTGACTCATCACCATCCACTTCCGAGAAGTTGTCAGGTACATCTGATGTTAATTCTTGTGAATGGTTAATAGACAGCGGAGCTTCTCATCATATGACAGGAGTTCTATCTTGTTTGACGGATATCAAACCTGTGCCTCCGTGTACTATTAGCCTACCGGATGGAGCACGCGTTGTGGCTAACTTGTGTGGACGAGTGCGGGTGTCTCCGAATTTGATTCTTACTGATGTGCTTTATGTGCCTAATTTGAAATGCAATCTTATCTCTGTGAGTTGTCTTGTCAACTCTCACACTTGTCATGTGTTCTTTAATGACCAATTTTGTGTGATACAGGACCGAACTTCGAAGACGCAGATTGGACGATGTGAAGTGCGCAATGGAGTTTATGTCCTTCCCTCCTTCACCCAGGCGTCCAAAGCCGAGTCTATTTCTCTTTTGCATCAGCGTCTTGGTCATCCGTCACCTCAAGTTTTGTCTTTACCTCCTTTTAATAAAAGTGCAGCTGAAATTAAAAATTTTCAGTCATGTGACATTTGTTTCTTTTCCAAGCAAACTCGTTCTAGTTTTCCTTCAAGTCTTAATAAAGCTGATGCCTTGTTTGATTTAATTCACTGTGATTTATGGGGCCCATATTCCCCATGTTTGTCTACTGGTTCACATTATTTTCTTACCATTGTTGATAATTATTCTAGAGCTGTTTGGGTTTTCCTTATAATTGACAAAACAGAAGTTACTAGTTGTCTCAAACAGTTCTTTCAAATGATTCACATCCAATTTGGGAAAGTTATAAAAGTTGTTCGTACAGATAATGGGACTGAGTTTGTGAATAAACCCTTGCGTCAATTTTACTCTTCCATGGGGGTACTTGTTCAAACTTCATGCGTTCACACCCCACAACAAAATGGGCGTGTGGAACGCAAACACAGACATATTCTTAACGTCGCACGCTCTCTAATGTTTCAGGCTTCTTTACCCATTGAATTTTGGGGTGAATGTGTGCGTACTGCTGTGTATCTTATTAATCGTACCCCCACCCCTCTTCTTCAGGGAAAATCACCATTTGAACTTCTTTCTTCAAAGCCTCCAGACTTGTCTCTACTAAGGGTATTTGGGTGTTTATGTTATGTTCGTCTCAATCCTCGACCGCAAAATAAATTCCAACCCCGTAGTATTAAATGTATCTTATTTTATCAAATACTTAATGAAATCGCGTAAACGAATAAAAATTATCGACAGGAGAGAAAAAAAATTGTACAATCTCGTGTGGTGTGAAATCCGTCGGCGATTGGCGTCTTGTTTCCCGTGCATCTCACAACCATCGCCCCACTTGTATCTCCTTGTTGATCCGCTACTCGCTCCTTAGCTTTATCGATCCGCCTCGTCTTAATTAGGACTTCCCGTGAAATAACTGGAATTGGACGTCTTATAGTAGATCTTCAAAGTAAATTTTTCGAAGAAATTTTTAGAAATGAACTCTTGAAGTTTATTGTATGTTTTTGAAGTTACTTTGTCAAGGATTGTTTTGGTAGATATTTGACTTTGTACATCTACATATATTGGGTTCTAGTTGTGCACTTCTAATTATCTTAAGCTATTTTAGGCTATGGTTACTTCAGTTGCTTTAATCTAAATTTTTACATTATTCATTATCATGTTTATCATTATACATTGCCACTAATGACACTATATATTTTCATATCTGGCATCATGTGTTGTCATATTTGAAATTATAGTATTTTGGTTGATACTATATGGATAGGTAATGTGACAATGTGCTGGATGCCGACAGACTGTGGCACCGGCATTGAAAATGATGGCTGAAATGCCGCAAGGGATATGGTGGCAAGGAGAGAGAGGGTTGCGGACTGGTGCGCCAGATACTAGGCTGCCCCGGCCAGCGACAATATTCCTCGCCGAGTATTTGGCGATGATGACTGTCGATATAGGCAATAATAGTGTTGCCAATCCAAGAAATGTAAGACCAACGTACGGCAGCACGACTGCTAACTTTTTAAAGAATCGTGTTGGTGTTGGTGTGCCGAGGCCGAGCGAAGCTGAGACAACCAAGGTGAGGTCGAGCCAAGCTGAGGCTGAGTCAAGCCGAACTGTGACAGCCAAGTCGTGCCGACTGCCGAGCCAGGCAAGCCGAGGATGAGCCAAGGCTGAATTCTTTTAGGATTTGGTTTGATTACTTTCCCTCTTTGTTTAATTCAATTCTTGGTAGAACTAGAGTTATAGGAAGAATAGAAGTTCAATTCAGTATTTTACTTATTCTATTCTTGTCGTTATAGGCAGCAGTAGTGTTGCCAATCCAAGAAATGTAAGACCAACGGCAGCACGACTGCTAACTTTTTAAAGAAGAGAAATTTACTTAAATATGACTAAAACATAATGACTTTCCTAATATAGGACCATTTGTTTTTATTTCCCAATGTAGGACTTTTGGTCATTAACAAGTAGTCATTATTCAAGTAAATGTCTAGCAATACTGGACATTATTCCTCCCACAAGGTCATTATTTAGTCATATTTAGGGAATAAAAAAGTTTAAGTCTTATATTAGAAAAGTCATTATGTTTTAGTCCTATTTAGTGCAAATTTCACTTTAAAGAATTGTGTATATCTTAATATCACTCATATTTAGGAGATTTATTTTTTCTACTTTTATTTTGATATATTAGCAATGTTTTACTCTAATTGTGGTCTTTAATATTCTTTTTTTGTTTTATTAATTAAGTCAATTACTCATATTTAGAAGAGTTCATGTTTGAACTCATATTTTGAGAATATGACATATGTTTACTATTAGTTTGGTCCTTCTTCTAAAATTAAATGAGAAAAAGATTTTTGTAAGGAATAATCAAAAGGATAAAGCTATTTGTACCCCAAGAATTTGTACTCATTTTGTACACCACAGGAATGCACCAAAATTTTGTGTTGCTGTAATGCTAATTTTTCTTAACGCACCAACACTTTGTGTCAGTGTAATTTTTTGTTAATGCACTAACATTTTGTGTCATTGTAAACCATCCAAATGTTGGTGCATACCGTTAGTGTACAAATGAAGTACAAATTTTGGGATACATGTAGCATGCTCCTAATCAAAATGCTAGCGATAATTAAAAAATGTTATTTTCAAATTTAATTACATTATTGTGATTAGACATCCTTAAAACATGAAAATAGTGAGGGGCATTGAAGCTATAGGTAGCTTGTCAATTAAGGAAATCTCCTCCGTATATGATGAGGGCACATGCAATCCATCAAGTAATGATGGTGAAGACCCATTAAAAGAGGATTTCTTTAGGATTATTGGAGTATTGGACGATGAGGCCCGGATGAAGTCACACTTCTGTGGTTAAGGTAATTACCCGCCGTATATTACCTTTGAACAAATTGAATAATTTTAATATGATATGATATTGGGTTAGAATTTGATGACTCGAATTTGTAGAATACTAATTAAAATTGTTATATGTGCTTTGTTTCGAAAAAAACTTTTTAATGAAAAATAATCCGTAAACATGAAATTGTGTGCGGAGTATATTCTATTCAAATAGTATTTGACGCATTGGGTTACAACGATTTAATTACTAGAGAAATCACCTTAAATAAAACTAAAACATAGAAAGAGTACCAAAATAGAAATTTCATGTTTTTATTCCTAAAATAAAAGTTCATATTATGATAATGTGACATTGTATATGTGCACATAACTATAGTTTTTGGTAATGTACATTACCATGTTTGGTAATGTAAATGCATTCTAACTCCTACTTCGAGAACAAAAATATCAAAGTCCTATTTTGGTATATTTTTAATATTTTACTCCTACTTTTATCCTTTTTCCCCAATTAATACTCTCTTCATTTGGAAAAATACTTCATCTTCCATTTTTTCTCTTCCACCAAAATGCTTCCACTTTCTATTAAAAAATCAATTTTACACCAACATTTTCTTACTTTACCTATCACATCATTTTCTTCTCTAATAATTTAAACATCACATCTTACTTTTACCATGACATTAAGTGAAAAATTAGAAATCAACTATAATTTTACACTTCCTTATTTTGGCACTTGGTCAAAATGGAAAGTGTTTTTAAGAACAAAGGAAGTACCATTTTAGGACCTTTTGATGCGGAATAATTGCACCCCCCCCCCTCCGTGCATATTTTGATTATAAATTGGGAATTGCGAGGTAAAATTTCATGAATTTTGATTCAATATTTTTTACAAATTGGTACATGAATTTAAAAGTAAAATTACATATTAAAAAACTTTGTCAAAATTTCTACAAAATAAGAGATTACACTAGTATTTTATTTTATCAAATAATCCATGCAAACACATAAATAAACAAAAATAACCGAGAAGAGAGAAAATAAAATTGTAATCAAAATTGGGATGGTGGGAGTATAAAAAAAAGGTAAGTTCTATAATTGGCATTTTCAATCTTCAAATTAAGAGTTTTTCATATTTATTTCTCTATTATCAAGTATTTCTTCCGTCCTAAAATTAATTTCACAGTTTGACTTTTGTAGTCAAAGTTTTTAAACTTTGATTGTATATTACGGAAAAAACATATTGAATTTTTATATA
Organism: Cuscuta campestris; assembly: GCA_900332095.2. Taxonomy (NCBI): domain Eukaryota; kingdom Viridiplantae; phylum Streptophyta; class Magnoliopsida; order Solanales; family Convolvulaceae; genus Cuscuta; species Cuscuta campestris. The sequence goes on from OOIL02001340.1 coordinate 1,054,991, forward strand.
AACTGTAAGTTCGTGGGGACGCAGCAGAAATCACCAATTAAGAGCTATGCAAACACACAATCCACTATGCTGCAGAGAAGACGCTGCAGCACTGTCACAGTACGTGATGACGGACAGTGTGCTATAACACTTCTCTGTCACAAGCACGCACACAAAAGCAGATGACTCAGAGAGCGTTACAGCGCCTACTGGGCAGAATGCTGTAACTATAAAAAGCGTAAAAAATAACACCAGATATGTTTACGCAGTTCGGAGCAAATTCTCCTAGTCTGCGGGGCCCACGTTCGAATTGCTATGACAAAACTTCTAATCTAGGATTTCTAACCCGAACTCTGTTCAGATCCGCTTCGGCTATCACATCTCCACCGAGATCACGAGGACAAACGTGTTGGCAGCCCTCTCCTTAAGATTTGGTTCATCTCCTGGTTGTCACGATCTTGTTTGGCGTTGAAGATCTCATTCTTGATGTAGATCGTAACTTTCTTCACGCAAGGGAAGCTCCGGGACACGACGTGAATGCTCTACATCAGCGTATATTCTTTGTTTTCCCTCTCAATCGCTCCAAGTAATTCACAGGGACCTGCTGCGTTTTTATAGTCTTCTCTTAACAGAATCCTAGTAGGAATAGGTTAGTAGAAGTTTGCTTGAACTCTACTTCCTTAATCTTGATCCATAATTAGGCTAAAGAGTTGGGATTCCTTAGTATGTACACCTGGAGTTATTATCATGTAATCACAATCCGAATAGGTCTCTAATTCAGATTTTAGCTTAAAATCCCGTGCTTAGACCTCTGATCCCAAACAGTGTGCTGCAGCATCGTGCTATACCATCTTTCGTGTCAACCTCGAAAACTGCAGCAACTCTATAAGTCTAAATAAAATAAACCTCTCCTAAGAAATAGAGGCTTCTACCTAGTAAAACACCTAACAAATATGGAATTCTATTTTGCCAAAAGATTAGCCAACACCATGGAACTAACATAAACTTATTATCAATAGATTCAATTTGAAACATAGTTTTAAAATACTCCATCCGTCCCATGAAACCTTTCTCCTTTTCTTTTTTTATCCGTCCCACAAAACACTTCTCATTTCTATTAAAAAGTCAATTTTATCCCTTACTTTTTCATACCCTAACTATCACATCATACCTTTTTACTAATAATCTATCCATCAAATCATACTTTTACCCATCACATCAAAGGACATTTTTGGAAATTCAATACCAAAATACACTCCCCTTAAATATCTCCTAAAAAGCAAAAGTCCCATGTTTCATGGGACGGAGGTAGTATATATTATTTTTATGATATATATTCATATAAAAATGGAAATATTAATGGTCAAAGTGTTGCATTAGAGACCATGAAAAATCACATGGTAAGTTAATTTTAAGACGGGGGGATATTACTTTTGTGACCCTTCATTTATAAGTATTTTTAACAGAGAATATTTTGAGTGACCTAGCGTCATGTTAGTGTTAACCTGACGGCCAAAAGGACAATTTGATATCAACTCTAGATCTGACAATGTATTCTGGTGTCGACTTGAGAGACAACACAACAACAATGGCTAAGCGTATAATTTAACACTGACCCTAATCTTATTTATTTTATATTTAAAATTTGTATTACTTAATTGTTTTTATATCTTAATTTAATTAATTTAAATCAAATTAAGTGATAAAATACTAAAAACGGAACAAAAGGAAACCACACTTGTAACAAGGCAAGGGAAGAGAATAGAAAACAAAAAAGAGACATGAGGCTAGTTTAGAGAAAGGATATGAGGGAAAGGGGAAGCATACTATATGGTCTCCCTTGATTTCCTAGTAATAACTTTTGGGTCCCACATTGTATAAAATATAACTCGAGATAGTCTTAACTTTCTCTCATTTCATTGTACTTGGTGCTTTATCCTATTATATCCTGTTATATCCTGTTACCTTGTTATATTGTGTTTCCTACCACATTTTTGTGCAGGTTGAGCCGGGGGTCTCTTGGAAACAGCCTCCCTACTTCTGAGTAAGGGCAAGGTCTGCGTACACACACCCTCCCCAGACCCTACTGTAGTGGGATTCAACTGGGTTGTTGTTGTTGTTGTTGTAATCTTAACTTTCTGATAAGAACTCTCAAATCCCACATTATACGAAATATACTTTGGGATCATTAAAAATTTATATACGGAGTATATTATACTCTGAGGGTATATCTTGTCAATTTCGTTGTTAGAATTGAAAGTTCTTTACTTTGACAAATTGAAAGATTTTTATTTAAATTTGATGAAATAATGAATATCAAGAAAAAATTTACTCCCTCCGTTCTCAAAAACTCTTCTTCCTTCATTTTTTTACTTCCAACAAAATACTTCTACTTTCTATTAAAAAACCACTTTTACCCTTACTTTTTCATACCCTACCTATCACATCATACTTTTTTTCTAATACTTAATCCATCACATCTTATTTTTACCCATCACATCAAGGACAAAATTGGAAGTCAACTACAATTTAACACTTCCTTATTTTTACACAAAGTCAAAATATGAACACTTTTATAGAACGGAGGGAGTAGTACTTTCTCCGTCTTTTAAAGTTCTTTCCATTTTGACTTTTAGAAAAATTAAGAGAAGAATATTTTCTTGTTGATTTTCCAAAAATACTATTGATCTGATAGCTAAAAGTTAGTTGTGATGGGTAAATTATTAATAAAAAGGTATGATGTAATAACTAAGGTAAAAATTTATAGGGGTAAAAGAGATTTTTTATGGGAAAAAGACAAAAGTAAAAGTAAACATTGAAAATATACCAAAATAATACTTTCATGTTTTTATTTCTGAAATAGGAGTATGTTAAAATGCATTAAGATTACTAAAAATGGTCATGTACATTACCAAAAAGTACAGTAATGTGCACATGTACAGTGCCACATTACCACATTGCGAAGTCTTATTTCAAAAATAAAAATATGAAAACCCTATTTTGGTACTTTTTTCTATATTTTAATCCTATTTAGAATAATTTCTAATTTTTTAATTATAGAAGTACTGGTAATGACTTTGCAGGATAAAAAAAAGAAAGGACAAGGAGTTTATGGAACCAATGAAGTATTTGTCAAAACACCCAAACTTTTAATCCTAACAGTTAATAAATGAAATGTATCTTCGGAGTAAATTACCACTAATTTTAAAGATCTCAAAATATATTGGTGAAAATTGAAGATATCCCAAACTATATTTCAATTGTTAGACATGTGAGTTGTAATCATAAAATCAAAGGTATTCCGGAGTCAAAGAAGTAATGAAGAGGAGTATTTAAGGCCACGACCCTTAACGAGTTTAGAAAGAAAGAATGAATCTCATCATCTAGGGTCCTCTCAGACACTGTCGGACGATCACCAACACTTAACAAGTTTAGATGTGTTGGTGGTTATCGTTCACATTCGAATGTATAGTTCCATGCTTTTGAATGCTTTCTTATTTTGATTCCATTTACAAAAACGCAATGGGGCTCGTTCAACTCTCGCTAGAGACTCTGCTTTTGAACTTGCTAGGGGTTGCGGCCCCTAAATCCTGACTACGAAATGTCGAAATTCGTAAAACTTTGTATTGGGCATAGCTCAACTCATTGACAATGTCTATTAAAATTCTTCTTTGTTCAAATTAAAATCCCCAATAGTATATTACTCTCTCCGTTCCATAAATTTCTTCTCCTTTCGTTTTTTTAAATCTCTTAAAACACTTTCACTTTTTATTAAAAAATTACTTTTACCCTTACATTTTCATCAGTGGCGGCTCAAAGGAGGGGCAAGGTGGTCACTTGGCCAGGGCCCATTTTTGAATGGGGCCCAATTGTTTGTATGCATACATGTATATATTTATTTATATAAAAAAATCTTGATTTATTTTTAAAAATATAGTCCTAAATCAGTAAATCTAATATACTATGGAGAGGTGATCAACCTATTTTCTCTCAAGAATAATAGAACAACTTCACGAGTCTTCGGTTAGGTACTAAAGTTCGGACTATATAATTACAAACTTATAAGACTATGAGTTTGGCATTTTATTATTACTACAATGTTATACTCCGTATATTATTAAAAAAAATTAATTGATAGATTTTACTTTTTCATCACACAATGGTGCATTTTCTCCGTGTCGGACAGGGCCCCTAATTCCTTGGAGACGGCCCTGATTTTCATACCATACCTATCACATTATACTTTTCACTAATAACTAAATTATAACATCTTAATTTTACTCATCACATCAGAGGCAAAATTGGAAAGTCAACTAAAATTATACTCTCCTTATTTTTGCCTAAAATCAAAATGGAAAGGATTTAAAGAAACTTGTGAGTATATACTCCCTCCGTCCCTAAATATTCACAACATTTGCTTTTTTAGCAGTGTCGGGAACTTTTGTTTATTTCGAATTTTTATTGATTATTTGATAAAATAAAATATTCTTGACACCTCTTATTTCGAATAACTTTTCATGTAGTTTTTTTATATGTAAATTTTATTTTTTATTTCTTTACCAATATGTAAATAAAATGAATTGAAAAAACTTGATATTTTGTCTCGGAAATACAAATGTGGCAAATAATTTGGGACGAAGGGAGTATATATTAACAATGTGATATCGAAGTTTAAATTGAAAATGCGGGGTTTTTTGGGGAGGATTACGAGAATTAGGAAAGCAGGGGCGAGAATCTTGGACTGGTGGGAAAATCGATACTCTGTATTGCTCTTCTCTTAACAACAGCAAATATTCTAATGTGTCAGCTGTGAGCATTTCATGAACACAGAATTATTTGATATTATCTCCCGCTAATATGTACTGCCTCCTAAAATTAAATTCTCGTTTATAATATTTTACTGAAATTATTTTCATAATAATTTATTAGAAAACCGATGTAAAATTTAAATATAAAATTTTTATATTTAAAAACTATATCAAAAAATTTACAAAATTCGATGTGACATGAATATATGATTTTTTAAAAAAGTAATGAAAATAGGCTTACAAAGTAGATAGGAGTAATTTCTTTTTAAAAAGGAATTCAAATCCAGCTTATGCTAATTTGCATTCTGCATTTTTAAATAAGGAAAATCTTCCTTGATAGGAGTAAAGTATGAAAATACTAAAATATAAGTTATAAGTCTTTTAAAATCAAAATATGAGTATAAAAATCATTCACATTTTTCTTTTTAGACGTTTAAAAAACTTTATACTTATCTTATTTTGTATTCTGGTAATAAAAACATACAACTACAAGCAATTCTCTTTCTTCTAAACAAATTCTTGTCACGTACTATTAATTTTTAAAATTTTCTCAAATTATGTGAAGTCAAACTTTAAAATATTATTGGATTATTTGGATAGAGAAAGTATTAGTTTAGAATGTTCTAAAATCATCTTTTATTTTATACTCGAGTACATTTCCATCTCTAAGTAGATTGTACAATTTGAATTATGTGCGAAACTTCATGTATTTTGAAATTTTTTTATTTAAAAATTACTATACAAAAAAAATTAAAACTTAATAATTAAAAATTATACAAAAATTTTACAAAATATGAGATGTCAAGAATATATTATATTATCAAATAGTCAATAAAAATATGTAAATATTGGTATACTAGAATGGTAACTGATACAATTTGATAATAACTGATTTGATAGAATAATGAAAGATACATTGCTATACATAGGATAAAAATTACAATAACAATACAATAAGGAAGTAATGTAATAAAGAAGGTAATAAAAAATTATATTCTATTTTCTAATACATTTATCATTCATAATATATCTCCGCAAGCTGATCATCGGTAACGAGGAGCAGCTTTGAGTATAGTTACTGGAATTGAGCCGGCAGAAGCAATTTTGTGAGGATAGCCTCTCGGAGTAGATAATTAGATCTTCATTTCATGAGAATGAGCTTGAGATTACGTTTGTTGAGTTTTTTTCGGTGAGGGTGTTGGCGATTGGAGTGAGCATGAGGCGTTTCCTTTTTTCTCCTTTGGATTTTCGCTTTCCATGCTCTCAAACTCTAGAAAAATTACAGACAAGTGCAGTTTTTCCGTTCTTCGATCACGCACATAAATATTTTTTTGGAAAGGAGTGAAAATAATTTTTTTTAATGTGAAAGAGAGGGCTAATGGACGGCGGCTACTGTTAGAGACCAATAATGTGCTCAATCGAAAAAAGGAAGGGCTAGGTTTTTAGAACCTTGGCTCCGATATTACGATACAATTTGATAATAATTTGTTTTATTGAATAAAGAAATATATATCTCTATATACAAGGATTATAAGAGATAATTCTAATCTAAATAGAAGAATAATTATTGTAATAATATAATAAAGATCTAATGTAATAATGAGTATATCATAATACATCTATTATTTCTAATACTCCTTTCGTTTTCAAATACACTTCTCTTTTATTTTTTTTCACTTCCAACAAAACACTTCTACTATTTATTAAAAAATTATTTTTACCATTATTTTTTCATACTACACCTATTCCCTTATACTTTTTTTAATAATCTATCTATCACATCTTATATTTACATATCACATCAAGGCTAAAATTCGAAGTCAACTACTCCCTCCGTCCCAAAAAGAATGGGACGGTTTGACTTTTTGGGAAATTAAGGGAGGGATATTTTGGTATTGACTTTCCAAAAATACCCTTGATGTGATGGGTAAAAGTAGGATGTGATGGGTAGATTACTAGAAAAAAGGTATGATGTGATAGGTAGGGTATGAAAAAGTAAGGGGTAAAAGTGGTTTTTTAATAGAAATGTAACGGGCTTTACGGGACGCAGTTTTTTCTAAACATAACAAACTTTTTGGGAAGGAGGGAGTACAATTTAACACTTTCTTATTTTTACATTTGGTGAAACTCGAAATCCTTTTTTAGAATGGAGGGAGTAGTAACTTTAACCGATCCATTTAGATTAGGGGTGTTCATTCGGTAAAACCGAACCGAACCGAACCGAAATTTCGGTAATATTATATTTGTACCGAATACCGAACCGTATTAAATCGGTTCGGTACGGTAAATACCGAAATTATTTCGGTTTGGTATTCGGTAATACCGAAAAAACCGAAAATTTCATTTTATTTTCATCTATACTTCACTTTTTTTATTTTCAATTTGTACCACAAGCAATCTTGTTCGACATTTAAAGAAATTAGAAATACTTTATATTTTTAGCTATAGTTAATCATAAATTACTTAGTTTTTCATATTATTAAAAGATTATCGAAACACATGATTTTGATCATGTAAAAAAATGAAATATAAAAAAAGAAATAAAAATTCAAAATATAAAAAGTATTCTATCAAAATGTTTAAAAGATCTTACCTTTAGCCACCGGTAATTTATTGCCCTACGAAGTGAGGTCAATGTATTAACCATTTAAAATAAATGGGAAAAAAAAATTAAAGAAGAAAGAGTCAAATAGTAAGCATGAGTAAATTTAGCTAGATATGAAGTCTTTTTTAAAAATTAAAATTGTCAATAAAAGGAAGGATAAAATAAGGTAGACCACTATATAAGTTGCTAGGACTCAAGGTTAGAATTCAAACTTTAAAATATTTAAAATAATAAAATGAAGTAATAATTTGGTATTCGGTAAAAACCGAATTACCGAATTACCAAATCGAACCGAACCGAAAACCGAATTTTAGAAAAAAGAAAAACCGAATACCGAACCAAATTATTCGGTTTGGTTTCGGTACATACCGAATTTTCGGTTTCGGTACAGTTCGGTCGGTTTACCGAATTGTGCACACCCCTAATTTAGATTAGGAAGGGACTACATATGTTGCAAAAATATAATTTCCGTGAAAAGTGGGGGAAAATGCACTTTCATCCTTTTATATTCAATAAAAATGGACTGTTTTTTATTTCTATTTTAATCAATCTAAAGAGTATTTATAGAAATGTTTATATGTAATAGTAAAGTGTCATCAAACTATCTAAATATGAGTACCTTTATTTTTATACTCTAAATAAGAATTTGACACTCTAACCAGTGATAGTAATTAACAATAGAGTAATGTGACGATGACAATTATTTTGGGACTGAATATACATAATAAGACAATTGTTTAGGGATTATATAATTAATGTCGGTGGGCGTTGTGCAGTTGGCAAGGCAAATGGTGCCAATGGGGTAAGATCTGACTTCGATTCCTGGCAACTGTGTTGAGAGACGACTATACTAAGTATATGATTTCTGCATGTACCAAGTGCAAGTTCTACTCTTTGTAACTAATCAATGATTAAAATCTAATTTACTTTCTCTCATTGACTATCTCGCTCGCTGGGTGTGATGGAGCCCTATGGAGACGAGGCTCTTCCTTTTTTGAAATGGTAGTTCATGAAACGAGACAAATAGCTAGCTAGGGTAGGTTGCTCGTTAGCTTCCAAAATTTCGAATAGTTAAAAGTCCAATGGTATCAAAATCTGTTTAATATTTGGTCGGTCCACTGATTGCCAAACATTCTCATCTCCTCTCGACCACCTTGGAATTGGTGCGGACACAGTACAATTATTAATTCATTATTCGAGAGAGAAAAAAACCAAAAAAAAAACACGAAAACAGCACAATGTTCTTGTGGTGGGCCCCTGGAGAAGAACAGTGGGTCCCACATGTATCATGGCATGGGGATCACCAGCCACTTTGACCGGTCAAAGTTGCTTTTGCCAGTGAGATGAGACACTGACGCAAAGTGAAAGCCCGGGGATATATTTTTGGTAGAAAGCGATCCAAAGAAAAAATATTTTTTTTTTTGAAATATAAAGTGATTTATGATAATTACTGTATTTCTGGAGTTAAAAAAATTATTTTTATTTAAAAAAAACATTTTTTAATCACTTTTGAAATGGTCTTTCTTTCAGGTGGTCCAATGCGTGTTTAATTATTGTGAGAGACATTTTTTGTGCACAGTTATCATAAAGCCTTGAATTTTAATACGTAAACAAAGTCAAATTATTACTCCTATATTTCATGATTACGGAGTTAATTTTTTTTACTCCCTATTATGTAGACTCAGTCAAGTTCATATTCCCTCCGTCCCATAAAGATGAATACGTTTTGACTAAAGTAGAAATTAAGAGAGGAATAATTTTATGTTGACTTTCCAAAAATACCCTTGATGTGATAGGTAAAAATATGATGTGATGTGTAGATTATTAGGAAAAAGGTATGATGTGATAGGTAGGGTTTGAAATAGAAATGAGTAAGTAATTGTGGGACACAATTTTTTTGAAACGTGTAAATCTTTTTGGGACTGAGGAAGTATTTCATATTCTAGAGATTAATTTATACTCCTACTAAAGTTAACTACTCCCCATGTTTTTAATCCATGTTAAATAGACAATTTTGGTTTTTTTCTTGGTAAAATTATTTTTGTTTAAGTCATTCGCACAAAATTTTAGAATTTAAAAATGATTCTTAAAGATAATTAAGATTTCTAATTTGTTGAGATAATACATACCCAGAGTGTTTATTTTTTTACTACTCCACATCTTATTCATGCTTTTTTAGTTGTTTCAGACACAATTTTCATTACCTGCCTAAATTATATCATTCACCGAATTTCATTCACAATGATCAAATTTTATTATACTCGTATTATATTTTCAAGAAATTTTAGAACTAGAGTACGTTGTAATATGAATAAAGGCAAAATGAAATTTCATTGTATGTAAATGAAAATTCAACATTAAGAGCACTGGGTATACCCATAACGCCACCCAGCGTTAGGGTTGTTTTCACGCCCCGGGGGCGTTAAACACCGCCCCCCGGCGGCGTTACCCGAGCGTGATCCGGCGTGCGTCAAAGGAATGACGCTGCGTCATTCCTCTCCCCCTCCCCCCCCAAATTCAAAAAAAAAAAAAAATCTTATAAATTCAAACCCCCCCTCCCAATATCTCACACCTTCACCATCTTCAATCTCTTCTTTTTCCCAATTTTTAAATTTCGAAATCACCCCCTCTCTTTTCAACATGAATCCTTCCGGCTCCGGCTTCTTTCGCGACAATCTCGCGCCAAGCAACGCCGCAATGTGGTATTACCAAGAGTTGGGCGATCGACTGCCGATGTACGAGACGCCACAATCGGGGTACGTCGACCGAGATTCGGTTCCGGAGACTCAACCGGGACCGTCCGGGTCGAAAAAAGGTACACGCCGGAAAAGCCACAAAGCCAAAAGCACGTTGACCGAGGCGGCACGGTCAATCCAAAAGTGGACACCAGAGGAGGAGTGCATATTGGTGTCAGCATGGGTTGACGTCTCCGAGCATCCTATCATTGGTAAAAAATTTATTTTTTCTAATATATTTATGTTTTTATTTATATATATTATATTTAATGGTGTCTAAAAAAATTGTGTAATACATTTTTAAAGGTATGGAGCAAACGAAAGATGCAATGTGGGATCGTATCGAGGAGAAGTTCTTCACGGAGATGAAGAAGGACGGCTCCTACCGAACCCGGGACCAACTCACTTCCAAATGGAGCCACATCAACAAAAAAGTCCGAAAGTTTATCGGAGTTTACGAGGAATGCTCCTGGTCCCAGAGGAGCGGCACGAATGACGCCGATGTTCTCCGGCTTGCCACGACCCGGTATCAAGACGACGGGCACCAAGGCAAGGTGCCCATCGATCTTTGGAAGATTTTGAGTCGTTCCCCGAAGTTGCAACAACTCAACAATCCCGACGGCGGATCGTTCCAGAAAAGATCCACCTTCGACGCCGAGGTTGAGGTCGACGAGACTATCGGTTCAACCGATCAAATCCCTCCCTTCAACGTTGCGGATTCCGATGACGAGGACCCCATTACACGGCCGATCGGAAGAAAGAAGGCAAAATCCATTGCCTCCGGTTCAGGAGGGTCTCTGTTTCCGCTTCTTCCCGCGACGAAATCGGCCGGGAAATGGTTGAACAACTTCGGGCGTTCAATCTCCAAGAACAAGAGAGGTTGAAGCTAAAGGAGAAGGAGTTGAAGCTAAAGGAGCAGGAGGCCGAGATGAAAGTCATGCATACCGACCCCGGGACATTGTCGGAGTTTGGACTAATGATCTACGAGCAAAGAATAAGAGAGATCAAGGAAAAATATAATTTACCTTAGTTTTTTTATTAATGTATCTTTTTTTAAATTATTGTCGCTTTTTTATTTAATTAATGTATTTTTTTATTATTCGTGTTTCAATTTAATTAAATAATAAATTAATTACATTTTATTAATTTAATTTTAGAAGATGTATATTTAAAAATGTAAAAAAATGAAGGTTTGAAGCTTCGGAGCTTCAAACCCATTTCCAGTGAATTTTGGGCGTAAGTTAAAGCTGACGTGGCAGAGAGAGAAGGTTTGAAGCCTCGGGGCTTCAAACGTATTTCCAGTGCTCTAAGATGTTGAAATGTAATAAATATGTCATATGCAATTCTACATACTACCTCCGTGCCAAGATCACACATGACTATATTTAGGCTTACATATTGAGAGAATTTGATGAGTCAAAGTGCTTAGATGAACAGTTTCAAAAGTCAAAACAGGACGAATACTCTGGGACGGAGGGAGTATTATTTAATTAGAAGTGATATTTTAGTGTTTTACTTTATTACGATAATGGTACAATAATTTTAAGAGAAATATACCTAAATAGGACTAAAACATAATGACTTTCCCAATATGAGATCATATGTTTTTATTTTCCAATGTAGGACTTTTGGTCATTATCAAATACTGTAGTCATTATTCAAGTAAATGTTCATCATTATTGGACATTATTTTTCCCACTAGGTCAATATTAAGTCCTATTTAGAAAATAAAAAAGTTTAAGTCCTACATTAAGAAAGTCATTATGTTTTAGTGCTATTTAGTGCAAATTTTACTAATTTTAATGCGTAAACAAAGAAAGTATTGTATTTCATGATTACGGAGTTATTAATTTTACTCCCTATTACGTACGCTGTCATATCAATTTGGACCTGGTACATAAAATAGGTAATTTTATTTTTTGGTCAATGTAATTTTTTTTACTATCTACGTAGGGATAATTTTATCCTAAATTTAAATACTCCTTCCGTCCCTAAATATTCACAACATTTGCTTTTTCAGCAGTCGCGAAAACTAATGTTTATTTCGACATTTTTATTAGTTATTTGATAAAATAAAATCTTCTTGACACCTCTTATTTCGAAGAACTTTTCATGTAGTTTTTTTATATGTAAATTTTATTTTTTATTTCTATACCAATATATAAATAAAATGAATTGAAAAAACTTGATATTTTGTCTCGGGAATACAAATGTGGCAAATAATTTGAGATATGTTTTTAATTTGCGTAAAGTTTTCAATCATTTCTAGTGACTAAAGCATATCCAATCATGCGTCGTCCCACTATTCTTAAGACACGAGGAATGTTACGAAAATTAAGAAAAATAAAATTGATAATTGTGTTCTTATTAAAAAATAAAATAAAATAAGGATAAAAGAAAAATAAAAAATGTGGTGAAATATAGAATGATACAAAAATAGGACCGATTAAAATGATAAAAAGTTATATTACAAGTTTAAAATGTAATATTTATTTTTCTTAATTTTTTTAATCCTATGAAAGGTTTCACAACAAAATACAAAGTTATCTAATTGAAAAACGTTAATATTGTTAGACTTATTGCAAAAATAACATTCCTTATACTCCCTCCTTCATAATTTATTTTTTCATTAATTATTTATAGGATCAAATTTTTTCTACTATATTTATTATTTTCATTAGTCATTTGATAACATAATATAATTATGTCACTTCTAATTTAGTGATTTGTTTTTATATAATTTTAAAATATGTAATTTTTAATTTTTAAGTTCATAGCGTACCAATTTTTTTTTATATTGGATTGAACTTGTAACTTTTAATTCCGCACTAGTATTAAATACACGATGTACACTTGTGCATGTCTTCCATGATCCTAAAGTTCACATTCCAATGCAGACTTTCTTACTCTTTTCAATGACGGACATAGGGATCTTCTCTTCTTTACAAATATTCTAATTCTTTTATACTCCGTAGTGTTTATATATTAATAACTATAATTCACTGTGGAATAAAATACCACATAAGAATTTGTCATTAAATACGTATTTATAACTTTTATTTTTTTGATTTCATAGAAATTTTTCTATCGAACATAGGTGAGAAAGTGACATCATTATATATATCCTCCCATCACAAGATCACTATCTTTTACATTTCTTTTCTCTTCATTTTCATATCGTTTTCTGATTCTTTTCTCTCAATTTTCTTATCATTTTCTATCAACCTGAACATTAATTTTTTTCTTTATTTTTTATTCATCTCCTCTCCTCTAACTTTCTATTCTCTAATTTTGTTTCTCTCATTTTCTTTTCTCTAATTTTTTCTTCCTACCCATTACTCTAGACGAACTTATTTTTGAAGGCGTGCCTTGGGCGGCGGTAAGTGGGCAGAAGCATTCTCTGCTAAGTAAAGAATATATATCCATTTCCCATTGCACCTATCATATCATCATTGGAATATAAATGCACAAATTAATATTCCCATTTTCTGATGACACTTTGAGGAATTTTTGAGTTTCTACGTTAACTAAAGAATGAGAATGTGCATGAAGTAATTAAGCTAGAACAAATTAATACTCCCTTGGCTAATCTCTCTATCTCATTGATGGAAATCAGGATCATAGAGCAGGCTACAAAGGCCCAAACACATTATTCTGAACATAATTTAGATTGAGGTCTCATTCCATCTCTACGATGAATGATCTGGGCCCAAGGACTGAGTAAAGTAATGGGCTAAGCTTAGCCCACCAGAGCAAATCGGAAGATATACTAATCGTGGGATTGGAGGGTGATTGTTGACTGATTCCATCACCTATAATTATCTTTTTTACTTTCTTATTCTAATTGTTTCAAGTATACAATCGGATCGGATTTCACACTTGGATTTTTATGTTAGATCGATTCGATTTTCACTTGGTATGCACGAATACCAAGTAAATTTGTTAAGTTGGAATATTTTCACAATAACAATATTGTTTAAATGGTACAAGTAAGTCCAACTTAATCCAGCCCAAGATATAAATCAGATAAACTATTCAAGACGGGGCAAGAAATATATGGACAGAAGAATATATTTAAAATGATATATTAATATTGAGTGGGATCCATGATAAACACTGTACTCCCACATGAGACCTATCACATGGATGAGGGCCAATGTGATATGCTAACTTCCTTTTAAGATGAGAGGTCATCCCCAAGAGAGGAGGAGACCATTCTTCTCATACGAGATCCTAGGGAGAGGCCAATATATTCATACAAGCTCATATTACTATTCTTCCTTCTTCTTCTTTTTCTTCTTTAAGCTTGGAGCTCCATTAATGGTTTCAAGCTCCTACAATGATGTGTATGAAATTCCTCTGGAATTAATAAAAGTTTCTCCCTTTGGCATGACACAGCCTAAAAAGGCCCAGGGTTTCCTCTCGATTTGGATTCACTACAAAAAAAGTGGACATTACCGACAGATCCTTAGTGACAGAAACCTTATTTGTCGCTAAAAAGAGAATATTACCGACAGATAAAATTATTTGAAGGAAAAAACTATTTGATCCACAGAAAGGGTAATATCTGTCGCTATAGGTTATCGTTTTAGCAACAAAATTATATCTGTCGGTATTGCTTATAGTTTTAGCGACAAAACTTTATGTGTCAGTATTGTTAATAGTATTAGCAACAAAAAACATATCTGCCGATATTGTTTATAGTATTAGAAACAAATATTTTTCTGTCGGTATTGTTTATAGTTTTAGCAACAAAGTTTTATCTGTCGATATTGATTTTATTAATATTAAAATTTAATTTAAATATCTTAATTTAGAGTAAAAAACTGTAAATAAGTAGGAAAACCCCAAAAAGACAAAAGTGCAAAATAAACGATCTAAAAAGCAAGATTTTGGGTTGAAGATGGATCCCGATGGGTCTTTGATTGATCAGGCCCCTATGTGTCTCGTCGACCTCTTTCCGTAAAGGTGCAGACGGAAATAATAATAATAATAATAATAATAACAATAATAATAATAATAATAATAATAATAATAATAATACTCTCTCCGTTCTCAAAAAGAGTTCCTAATTCGACTAAGGGTAAAAATAAGGAAGTATTAAATTATAGTTGACTTCCAATTTTGCCCTTGATGTGATGAATAGATTATTAGAGAAAAGGTATGATGTGATAGGTAGGGTATGAAAAAGTAAGGGTAAAAGTAGTTTTTTAATAGAAAGTAGAAGTACGTATTTTGTTGGAAGTGGAAAAAATGAAAGAGGAAGTGTTTTTAGAACGGATGGATTAATAATAATAATAATAATAATAATAAAACAAAAACTTTATAAACATACATTCAATATACTCCCTAGTCCCCACCAGTAAATTGCCTAATTCTAATCTCCTAAAACCGTCGGCCACAGAGACTCTTCGATCGAGAACAGGACATCGTCCGCCGGCCACAGAGACTCATCGATCGAGAACAGGACATCGTCCGCCGGCCACAGAGACTCATCGATCGAGAACAGGACATCGTCATCGCGGAAGCTCGGAAGTTCGGAACTCCACAGAGACTCACAGATTTTTTTGTCAGTAATATAACTTTTAGCGACAGTTATAATAAATGTTAATGTTGGTAAAAACAAGGTATTGCCGACAGAAAAGAAGGATTTACCCACACTTTGTTTTGTCGGTAATTCATTTTTTTAGCGACATATATGTTTTGTCGGTACTTCTCTCTGTTTTAGCGACATATTTGGTCTGTCGCTATTACACTATTACACTTTTTTTGTAGTGATTTTCATGTATGAATACCTTCTTCCGCTTTATTTATTTATTTGTTTACTAGATTTCGTAATTCGGTGTGGTGCTCACCCGATACCGAGTCCGTCGGGTCAGTCCCCAAAAAAGTAGTTTCTATCAATTAAATATACCTTTCAATATTTGCATTTTAATTCTTAAATTTAATTCATTAAATTTTTAATGACACTGTAGGTACGTAAATTTGTAATTGGAAGTTTTAATTTGTTCCAAATTAAAGAGGAAAAACTTAATCCTCTTTCTAAATTTTTCCTTTTTTCTTCTTTAATCGACACTTTGTTCGTACTACGAATGTCTGTATACGGCGGCAATTAGTAGTGGACATTTTGTTTTATGCGGCGTGTTCTGTTTTTATAGTTTTTTTTAACTCTTTACTGTGTTTGGGTTTTTGCTGGTCTTTTCTTATGTTTTCTTGGACCACCACTTCACGTTTTTACACTTTTATGTGTTCTCTTAATTTGTTAGTTCTAAGGTGCTGGCTAATCTTTTGGCAAAATAGAATCCCATATTTGTCAGATATTTTACTAGGTAGAAACCTCTATTTGTTAGGAGAGGTTTATTTTATTTAGACTTCTAGAGCTGCTGTAGTTTTCGAGGTTGACACAGAAGATGCTACAGCACGATGCTGCAACACACGGTTCGGGATCAGAGGTCTGAGCACGGGATTTTAAGCTGCAATCTGAGTTAGAGACCTATTGGGATTGTGATTACATGATAATATCTCCAGCTGTTCATGCTAAAGAATCCCAACTCTTTAGGCTACTTGTGGATTAAGATTAAGGAAGTAGAGTTCAAGCCAACTTCTACTATCCTATTCCTACTAGGATTGTGTTAAGAGAAGCCTATAAATACGCAGCAGGTCCCTGGGAATTACTTGGAGCGATTGAGAGGGAAAATACAGAATATACGCTGATGTAGAGCGTTCCCGTCGCGTCCCGGAGCTTCCCTTGCGTGAAGAAAAGTTACGATCTACATGAAGAAGGAGTCCTACAATGAAAACCAGATCGTGGCAACCAGGAGATGAACCAGAGCTTAAGGAGAGGGCTGCCAACACGTTTGTCCTCGTGATCTCGGTGGAGATGTGATAGCCGAAGCGGATCTGAACAGAGTTCGGGTTAGAAATCCTAGATTAGAAGTTTTGTCATAACAATTCGGAGAAGTGTGTCTCCTCATGTTGTTATGTACCGGTGTAACTTGCATCTAGTGATTTAGTGGAGGGCTATTACACGGACGTGGGCCCCGCAGATTAGGAGAGTTTCTCCGAACTGCGTAAACATATCTGGTGTCATTTTTTACGCTTTTTACAGTTACAGCATTCTTCCCAGTAGGCGTTGTAACGCTCTCTGCGTCATCTGCTTCTGTGTGTGCTTGTGACAGAGAAGTGCTATAGCAGACTGTCCGTCATCTGTTACTAGACAAAGTTGCAGCGTCTTCTCTGCAGCATAGTGGATCGTTTGTTTGCATAGCTCTTAATTGGTGATTTCCGCTGCGCCCCCACGAACTTACATAATTATTAGTTGCCTCCCTTCAATAATAATAATGATAGAATTTAGGATGGGTATAGACAACTGGATTGGGCAATAAGACACTTGGGCTAAACCACATTAAAAGATTGAATTCAATCGATTAGTTAGTTCAACTCAAGGGCTTATATACCGGTTTATTTTCTCTTCAAGTTCCGATGTGGGATACTCTTTAACACTCCCCCTCAAGTGGACAACCGGGCCATTTTGAATCTAACCGGTTGACCACTTGCAAATGGACTCCCATCCCCTTGATTTTTTTTTTGAGCGCCAACACCTAAAGGACCACGAGCCGTTGGGTATGGACTTCCAGACAAGCAATCGTGTTAAACAGGCCACAGGCCGTTGGGTACATACTCCATACGGACAACTGGGCTAAAGACAAACGGGCCGCTAGGAATGAACGTCTAGACAAACACCTTGACAAACGAAGTGGGCTAAAACTGGCTCTGATACCATGATAGAACTTAGGATGAGTATAGACAACTGGATTGGGCAATAAGACACTTGGGCTAAACCACATTAAAAGATTGAATTCAATCGATTAGTTAGTTCAACTCAAGAGCTTATATACCAGTTTATTTTCTTTTCAAGTTCCGATGTGGGATACTCTTTAACAAATAATAATAATAATAATAATAATAATAATAATAATAATAATAATAATAATAATAATAATAATGTTAGAATCTGATAGTAAGGCTAGATGACTCCATGTACTCCGAATATGATTATCAGGAATATTTGGGTTGAATTGGGTTTTGTATTACAATTTTATGCTCTCTCCGTCTTCATTTTTATTACAATTTTATTTTCTTTCTTTTTGATATTTTTTGTTTATTTATGTGTTTTCATTGTTTATTTGATAAAACAAAATATTCTTATTACCTTCTACTATGTAAAATTGTAGACGTAATTTTTAAATATATAATTTTTATTTCTTATTGATATACCAATTTGTAAATAAAATAATTTTAAAAATCATAAAATTTCACTTCGTAATTTTTATTTTATAATCAAAATTGGGATGGTGGGAGTATAAGTTACTCCCCCACCTTTTCCCCTTTCCCCAAACGGGCGCTAGTTGAAAACGCTCCAACTCCGCCCGCGCCGAAAGCCGCCGATCCTCCGCGAGCCCGTTAAGCCGCTGCTCGCCGAGTTGCCACTGCTTTATCAATGGAAGTCCTTCATCTCAATGTTCTTTTTACTTAGATTTTTTTTCAAGGTAAATACTTGGTATTTGTTTATGGTATGTGAATTTGTGATTTGTGTATTTTGAACTATAAATTCGTGGATTTGTGAACTATGAATTACTCCGTAAATGGAAAATCATAATCCAATTTGGGACGGAGGGAGTATGAATTAAATGCAACTTGTAAATTTGGGGCCTTACGAATTACGTTTGGATTGATTGATTAGTGATGGAAATCATTTGTTATTTGTTTCGAGCCGGTATGGTGTTGTCTGCCCATTGGTTAAAGTAGTAATTTTAGTAGTTCTTATTGGTTAATCTTGTTTCTTATTGATGTTATTTGTTTCTAGGTTAATGTTGTTTTTTATGCCCGGACTTTGATTTTGCTGAATTAATACTTTAATAGAGCTCAAAAGTGATGAAGATTCAATTCATAGTGTTGCTTATTTTGTTCTAGCAAGGTAGAACATAAAACATTGTCTGCTTTAGTAAATAGGGATGCGTATACAACAATACAGTACCAGAAATCACATACTTGTTTATCGTGATGATTTTTTGTGTGATGCATAATTTTGTCACATTTTATACTGTATTAGCTACAAAATTTAATTTTGAATATTATTGGTTATCAATTTAACTCAGGATATTCACATCATACGTAACCTTTAATTTAACACATTGCTTATTTACTTATAGCTTGACACGTGGGTTGCGGATGCACATTTTTATGTATGGGACCCCATGATATGAATTCGCTGTGTTCGCCCCTAGATACAACCTTATCTGGACAGTTTGAAAATCCATCAAAATCTGCAGGTACCATATTTCCTTGATTTAGCCTGCAAGTTTCTGTCTTTTTCTTGCAAAAATAATTCTGTCACAATTCACAATGCATCACTAGCCACCGTCAAAGGCACTTTGTAATGATAATGTTTATTCATATCCCACTATTTCCCCCATTTTTTTCATCCAAATATTTGGCAAGGTTTATGTGGCTTAAATCAGTTCATACCTTATTAATTCAAAATCAACCGCATCAATTTGTTTTCCCAAAAATAGTAAGACATAAGGACTTTTATGCAACATTTACTTAAGAAAAAGATGGAGTTTAGTTAGAAGGAGGAAATTTGAGCTCTAGCTGCAGTTTGTGTGACAAAGAGTGGAGTAATCACGTGTATTCACACTCATAGAGATCCCATGTGTAGCATGATTGCCTCATAGCTTAGTTGCTACAAGTCAAACTTGACTTTACCTTTTTTGGCACCCTTTTATCAGCAAGTTGTGCCACATTCCGACATTTCACAACATTTACTTCTTGAGATAAGAAACTACAAATTGTACATTCAAGTATTGTATGATTTGTATGAGCAAGTACCACTATACCATATTAGGTGAAATTTTGTGATTACAAAAAGCATATGGTATATTGGTACTATTACTTGTTTAATGCTTTTGATGCATTGTTTTATATGTCAATTGTGATTTGATAAAACAAATTACATTCCTGCTCCTTAAGTTTACTACTCGTATCGTTCACATTCTTATTTGATGCTTTGTGTGTGGTGTGCCCTCTTTGGGCAAAAGACTAATGGAAAAACTAATGGAAGGACCTAGTGTGTTTTTTTAAAACTAAAATTTATTTAGCCAATAACTAGAACAAAATCCGCCTCCTTGAAACTCGTAAAAGGTTTAGTCGCATGGACATAGACAAAAAGATCATATTTTCGGGAAAGCTTTTAGTTGTTTGAGTTAATTTTTTGTGTCAGCCGAGTGGTAGTTGTTCCAAAAAAACTAAAGACCAAGTTTTTTTTCTTTTCGTGAGGAGAGATAGGAGCAGATAGGGGATCAGGTATTTGTTCAGGTAGGGGAGAGGGGTATTAATCAACATAGCTTTATAAAGCAATACTTAAATAATAGTTTGAAGGGTATGGTTGGCATTTTGCCTCTTTTTTTACCTAAGCAAATTTGTAAAGCCTTCCTTGCACCTTTTTTTTGTAGACTGAACTTTAACAACAGTTGCTCCTAAAAGCTTTAAACATCAGTTCCAAAATGTTTAATTTTTTTTCTTCTGTAAACCAACTTCTCATGCCCAAAAGTCTCTTATTCCACATAGAGCTTCCCAAAGAGCTGGTTGTCATGCACCCCACAGGCTGAGAGTCATCTGAAGCTTACTATGTTTCTAGACTAGACCTAATGATTGGCGGACATTCTTGTTTGAACCTCTCTGTGTGTGTTTAAATCACATAAGCACTAACTATAACAAAACTCGCATCTTTAAAAGGAGACAGGAGTAAAATGTCTTCACTATTTAGATTCTGAATATATAGCCATGTGATTATCCCATGTTTTGATGTTTTTTCTTGCGTTTAAAATGGTTGCAAATGCTTCAATGCTCATCAACTTTAACTGTGTTCTGTAAAGACTGTATACTTATATGCTTAACATGCAACAACTCCCCTAAATGAAACACTATTTTTTTCCAACTTTTTTTTGGCAGCTGAAAATTTGTTATTAAATTAATACTACTAATATTTTCTTTTTCAGTATGCCAGTGATGTTGTTATATTTATGTTTTTTTTATATTTGACAGCTTATTCTTTTTTCCTCTTTATCTTTTAGCATAACTTCAATTATCTTATCTATTCTTTTGTATAAAGTTCCTGCTTTTGCACGTTTTCTACACATTTCTATCTTATCTAATTTGTTTTCTTGTTTTATTCATGGTTTTAGTTCCAACTTCCAAGTCAATCATATGTTGTTCTTAAAAGGATGTTCTCATATTGTGAAGTAATTATTCAACCCACTTTCCCTTTTTTTCCGAAGACTTGCAACAGATTATTTTTTTTCGTTACTGTCTATTTTCTACTCTCATGTTTGGTGTTTCTGCTCTAAACTTTTTGTGTTTGTGACTTTGTGTTGATATAAGTGGACCTTTCATTGTTTGTGATTTTACTCATAAAATTGTGCACATTTAAATGGTTTTATTTAGTTGTAAAATGAGGTAATAGTAATTTTCTGCGAAATATTTTGGTGCAAAACGGTTTTCCAATAATGTTGTAAATGTATTATTTTCTTTAAACTGTGAAACTGTAACAGTTTACAAAGATCATGTAAGTAACTGAATGATTTTGTGTAAGTAGTCAACTAAAAATGCACTCCCCCGTTCCATTATATTCTTAACTATTTGAATTTACAGAGTTTAAGAAAGTTGTTGCAAAGTAAAAAGTGTAGCGTCAAGGCACAATGCTTGAGCTTGTTTGGATGGAGTTAATTTGCTTGAAATGATTAAATGTGCTAAACTTGCTAATATTTTTTGCTGTTGAAAATACGATGCACTTTAAAATGACTTCCCCCCCACCCCCCGAAAAAAACAATATGGGTCAATATGCGTGACAGATTGAAAATCAGTCATACTACAACAACTAAACACTGGTATGCAAAGATCCCAACAAAGTTTGCTTGTACTTCTGCAATGTTTTCTCAGCCACGCCAGACAAGTAAAGCAAATCCACTGCCACCTTACCACTGCTGCACACCTCCACTGCACTGCTGAATGGGCTAACACCCTCCTCTACAACACCCTGATCCGTGCATACTTGGGCTTTGCACAACCCACCACCACCCTCCTCCTCTTCACTCACATGCTTGCTCATCAAGCCCCACCCAACAACCACACCTTCCCTTCGCTCACAAAAGCCATATCTCTTCTCCCCACCCACTGGGCTCCTCTTCTCGGCAAACCCCTTCATGCTCAAGCCCTCAAGCGCGGGGCATCTTCTGACCCCTTTGTGCAAACCACATTTCTTGGGTTGTACTCCCAGCTAAATGAGCTGGGAAGTGCACGCAAACTGTTTGATGAGATTTCTGAACCATGCGTTGTGGCACACAACGCCATGCTTGATGCCTGTGGGAAGAATGGGAATATGGATCTGGCTGTTTTGATGTTCTCTGCCATGCGCAAAAGGGATATCTATTCTTGGACAAGTGTGATCAATGGGTACGCAAGAAATGAGCTATTTGAGGAGGCTGTGAAGTTTTTCAAGAAAATGATGGCCCATGATGATATAATTAGCGGCTCATTGAAACCCAATGAGGCCACTTTCG
The DNA here is from genome assembly GCA_900332095.2 of Cuscuta campestris. Classification (NCBI taxonomy): domain Eukaryota; kingdom Viridiplantae; phylum Streptophyta; class Magnoliopsida; order Solanales; family Convolvulaceae; genus Cuscuta; species Cuscuta campestris. Next base: position 1,077,738 of record OOIL02001340.1, read on the forward strand.
TAAGCATTCTATCATCATGCACGGCATTGTATCAAGGGAAGCAAATACACGGAAACATGGTGAAGAATGTAAAGCTGACTGATTTCATGGGAACCGCATTGATATCTCTCTATGGGAGAATGGGTTGTTTGGATTACGCAAAAAAAGTATTTGACACACTAACTGTCAAGAAAGCATGCACTTGGAATGCTATGATCTCTGCCCTTGCCATGAACAGCAGAGAGAAACAAGCATTGGAGACATATGAAACGATGAAGTCTACAGGCCTGAAACCAAACGAGGTAACCTTAGTAGCAGCCCTTTCGGCGTGTGCACATGCCGAACTCGTGGAATATGGTCTGGAAATTTTTGATGCAATGTCTCAAGAACTTAAGATTGAACCTAAGATGGAACACTATGGTTGCATTGTCGATCTCTTGGGAAGGGCCGGGCTTGTTGAGGAGGCGTATAGGTTTGTAGGGAGGATGCCTTTTGAAGCAGACGCGTCTGTGTTAGGAGCTCTTTTAGGAGCCTGTAGGGTCCACGGAGAGGTCGAGCTGGGGAATGAAGTGGGGAGGCGCCTGTTCAACTTGCAACCAAAGAAGTGCGGCAGGTTTGTGTTGCTGTCTAGTATATATGCAGGCGCAGAGCGATGGGATCATGCTGCTGCCTTGCGAAGGGCAATGGTTGATGCCGGGATTGAGAAGATTCCTGCTTTTAGTGTGATTCAGTGAAGCCTTTTTTTATCTGGACAATGCTAGGGGTACATCAAAATAAGTGTGCTATTTGTACACTAAGCACTAACAGACACACAGACACTCAATGTCTGTGCATTGTGTTTGTCTGTTAATGCTTGATGTACAAATGGGGTACCCCATTTTGGTGTACCCATAGTTTAATTCTTTTTTATCTATGTGTAAAAAAATAGTGAAGCCTTATATCTTGTGCCATGTTTTAGGTCTGCAAAGTGTCCTCCATTAAGACATGGGATTTCATGTTATTGTTGTCATATGAAACAATTTGCTGTAAATGTGAAAATGTTAACTGCTGTGATTTAGTTGTGCTCATGTTACATTACAATGTATAATGTGATACACCCTTCAAGGGGCGTGTGTTCTTTTTTTTTTTGTACAAAACCGAAAACCGGACCGAACGCAAAATATTCGGTTATTGGTTTTTCGAACAAACTCATTTGCCCTTTAAACATTTAAAAAAAATAAAAATCATCTTCTCATATTTTTGAGACGCATGTTTCCCTCATTTTTTTAATTAAAAACTTTTACGCCCAACAAATTATATAATTATTATTGAATATTTTTATTCCGCTTTTACTAAAATAAAAAAATAAGTAGGTATATTTATATGGAGTACCTTATTTTTTACTTTTATACTCTATAACCTTCTCATATACTACGTACTCCGCATGAAGATGATTCTAAAAGCGAGAAATCAATAAAAGAATGATGAGAGGAACAATGAATAATGACTAGAAACAAGGTGGCAATAAAGGGGAGGACTATAAACACACAAAATGAATACATGTACCATTCTATAATCCAGCATTTTCATAATTGATATTAATTCGTTTCCTTCAATGAATTTAAATGTACAAATAATATTATTTGTACAAAGCAACAATTGATAGTTTCATACTAACAATACATTCCAATCCAACTTTAGTGTAGGTACCACATTTGTTAACATTCAATTCATTTATTTTTATTAATTGTTGTTGAGCCATGGATGCAATATCAATTACTCCGTAGAAAATATCCCGGAGCAAAAGAATAGAAAAAAGCCATATACCTCATCCATTTTAGAATAATTTGTAACATTTTTCACGCTTATTAGCATACAAAATAATATTATCAGTATTTTCAATTGCATTTTTAGTAAAGATTCTAAGAAAAATGATGATATTCTTTCGTTTTTATAATATGGATTTAACAAATGTCACATGAATAAAGAATACTCTCCATATTTTTAATGGATTACTTATTTTAAGAATATGTCAAATGAGTATGTTGATAGTGTAGATTTTTATGCATTCTATCTATTTTGCAACAAAAAAGCAAGTAAAATTAACACATTAGATAATATATTTTTCAACTAGGATCATTGTTTCTTCTCCGTTGGATGGAAAGGACAATTCTCATTTTGACTTGACATTTTATCAAGAAAAAAAATCGTCATTATTTAGAAATGAAAAAACAATATCAAGATATATACTCTCTAAAAAAGGAAAGTCAAAATTATTACTTTGTAAATCATACTTCTTCTGTTTAAAATATTTTACAATTTACGCAAAATGAAACAAATTTTTAAGTTTTTTTAAAATTCTATTTAAAATTTGGTAAAGAAATTAAAAATAAAACTTACATATTTAAAAACTGCGCCAAAAGTTTTTTCAACTTTTGAGTAATGAAGAGTATGATTCTTTTTTATACAAGAATATTTTATTTTATCAAATAATTTAAAAAACACACAAATACGTAGTAAATAATATTTTTTTGTGACTTTTGAGTAATGAAGAGTGTGATTCTTTTTTAGGAGAAGAGAGCATGTGTGAGATTTATATAAATATAAATAATTTGAAGCATACATTACCTCAACTTAGCATTATTTTTGGTAAAAGAAAGAAATGTTAGAAAAAGGATTAGGCTAATTTTGCAGTTTGGAATTTGGCCTGATCGGTTGATGCCGCCAATCTTTCACAGTGTTGCGCAGAAATTACCAGAGAGAGAGAGAGTAGGGAGGTTTGTGTAGCGTGTAGATCTAAAGAGAGAAGGGAAGGTGTGGTTGGTTGATGGGAAATGGCGTACATAGACAATTTGCCGCCAATGGATCTGATGCGTTCGGAGAAGATGACGGCCGTCCAGCTCATCATTCCGGTCGAGTCCGTTCACCGTGCCGTTACTTACCTCGGCCAACTCGGCCTTCTCCAATTCCGCGATGTACGCTCAGATCTCTCTCCCTCTCTGTTTTAATCTCATGCTTCCTTGTCTCTGATCGCATGCGGATGATTCTATGATGAAATTCATGTCGGTTTCTGTGCCTCTGTAGGCTTCTAGGAGCATACGTACCTGTGAAATGACGATGTCAGTTTTTGTTTAGTTCCAGGGATTCTCTGTTTCAAGCGTAATCATATGTTCTTTAATGCTTGGAAAATTATAACTATGAACTTTTGGTGGTTGTGGATCCAGTTTTTCATTGCTAAGTAACAACATTGTAGGTGTAGCTACAACAGTGAAAGAATCTGTTGGTTTTAGATTAGGTAGATACTATGAATACACACGACTTGTTGAGTTCGCTTAACATGAATTCGATTGCAATGTGCTACATGCCAGAAGAATGTTTTGTGTTTAAGTGAATGATAATGTTTTGATTATCATTGACCAATCTTCATTTCATGAATTTGTGCATGCCTAGGTGCATTGATTTTTTCAGTTAACTTATGACTTGATCATCTGTTGTCGTATTGAGCTTCTCGTTGTTGTGTTTAAGCACTTAAGCCTACTCCCCAGTTCCCCTACCCTTTTTAGTTTCTTTCTTGTTATGGCCTTACCTATTCCAAGGTCATCATTATATTGTCAAACTCTATTTATTCTTATTGGACTTGCCAAATATTATTTCAAATGATGGCCAATGTTTAATCTTATGATGTGGAATTCTATTCGTTCTGGTCTTGCGATTATTGTTATCGTTGAGGAAATGCGTTCACTATATATCACTTCTTTTACAGTTAAATGCAGATAAGAGTCCCTTCCAGCGAACATTTGTTAACCAGGTATGCTTAATAAAAAATTTTATGAAGTGCATTGTAGAAAGATTCCAGATAAACTCAATTTACTCTTATTCACTCTACTTTTAACTAATGAACTGATGGAATTGATATTGGATGTTCTTCCCGGTAGAAGTAAAATAAGATAAGAGTGCTATGTAGCATTGAGGAAAAGTACTATTGTTAAAATTTGCCAAACATAGTGCTGCTAGACATGAAATATACTATCTCCCTTCCAGTATGCTTGTCCCTTTTTTCACTTTGGTATGCCCCAAAACTTGTCCCTTTTTACCATTTTGCCATGCCCTAGTTTTTTTGTTACATACTCTCTCCGTCCCATAATAGTTTCCCCACTTTGACTTCATCAAGATTAAGAAAAATGTAAAAAAGTGAAAAGTGTGTGATTCGAATTTGTTTAGAAAAATGAGAAATAGATTGGACCACATATCCTACATGTCTTTTTCTAAAAAGAGAAAGAGAAAAAGTGAGAAATTTATTTTGGGATAAATAGAAAGAAAAATGGGAAAACTATTGTAGGACAGAGGGAGTATGATGTTTGGTACTCCCACAGTCCCACAAAAGTTGACCTATTGCAAATATCAAAGTTTGACTGAATTATTTTCAATTCAGTTTATTATAAATATTTTTTGATCACTAGTAATTTTGTCACAATGCAGTATTTGTTTACATTTTTTTTCTCAACCTATTGAAGCTTAGAGTGTTATCACCCCACTTGTGTTTGAACGTGTGACCTCTTACTTAGGAGAGCCATAGTCTTGCCGTTGGACCACAAGGTCTTTGTCAATTTATTTTATATATTGGTGTATAATTTAAGGGTCCGTTTGGAAAAGAGGAAAATGACTTCTGGAAGTCATTTCCCCCCTTTCTGGTGTTTGGCAAGTTTAGTAAAATAAGGTAAAAGTTTATATATTTTAAAATTACAGAGTACATCAAAAGCTATATAAGACAAAAGGTGATGCGACTATGTTATATAACATATGATTAAGAAATAGCTTGACATGTAAATAGTGCTATGAGACAATTTTGTGAAACCTAGGAAGTATGATTTATATGGATAAAATCAATTCATACTTTATAAATTCAATATTGTTATGGATCCTTAGTTGTTGTTATTAAAGTTGTTGTGGTTGTTATTATTATTATTATGGATAAAAACAATTCGTACTTCACAAATTCAATATTGGTATGGATCCTTAGTTGTGGTTATTATTATTATTATTATTATTATTATTATTATTATTATTATTATTACTATTATAATTATTAGTTTCATATTAGTGTCTTATTTTATTTAGTTAATATTCCTAATAAGGATCTAGTTCCATAATATGACTATGGTTGGTCTCTTGTACGGCTTCGCCTATTTGTATTCAACCAATTCATTAACAACATTATTGTTTAAGCAAATTAAGAATTCAATTGTCATGGAATTTTGAACCCTAGGGCTTCTTCTTCCATGGGCAACAAAGAGGATTCTCTTGTTTTCCTTCTGCCTCTCTCACCACAAGAACCTAGACAAGGGCTAACACTTGAGCCCTTAATAAATATCAAACACACAAATTTGCATGTCACTCTCCCATGTCCTAAAAATAGTCAGACAGATGGAGTACATGAAGCTTATCTCATCTAGTTTCTAGTTATATGGAAAAAGATGTAAAAGAAATTATAGTTTTACTGAGGAATGGATAAAGATATTTTTTTCAATGTAAAACAAGAGCTATTATGGAAACAAATACTAGGATTTTTTTATGAAGCACTATAGGAGATGAAATCTGGAATAGGCTAGGTAGTTTTGGAAAATAAACTCTTATTTTAGCATTTGATTTGTTTTACCAGAGAGCTAATATCTTAATCATAGCTTAAAAAACAAGCTCTACCAAAGAAATCCTTACAAGTAACAACTCACATATGGGGCGGGGTGGGGGGGGGGGGGACTGAACTTTTTGCCAATTGATAACATGCTTCAAAGTTTTGGGAACCATTTGGCAGCCCTTTTCTTTTTAGAATTTATTTAGTTTATGGTTCTGCATAGCAAAAACAAGAGATAGTGTCACGACTGTCAGATCATGTATGATACTACCTCCGCCCCCAAAAGTAGTCATGCTTGACCAATGTACAACTTTTAAATTTTGGTAAGGTACAACTAGTCTATCTTATTGGGAACTGTTTTGACAAATTACATGAAATATTAGCTTCAAGCAAAATGAACTTTTTGGTGCAAAAAGTGTTTAAAACATTACTCTGGTTTCCTTTTTGGAATGGAGTATATATGTTTCGTTATGTGAAGATTTCTCGATGAAAACACAATGATGGCACAGTGACTTGCATGATGAGCAAATCTGTATTGGTAGTGCTGAATCTGCTATCAGCGTATAATTGTGAAGGTCTGTAATGAGTTTCTGGAATATCCAGTGCTGTCTCACGCTCGACTAATCCCCCTAACGGACTTCCCTGTTGGACTCATAGTGTTGGAGACTGATTATGGGACTATAGATTTGAGTGGTTTGACCCGCAACTCATGAATATTGCCTGGCATCACAAGCTCGGCCCAAGGCCCAACTGGACAGCATGTCAGTTGGCACTACCTGCTCGATGAGAACTCGTCCATCAGCTCAGAGCCTCAGACATTACGCTTGGCATTACCTGTTTGGCTGTTGGGCAATGAACCACCCATCTGTTCAGGGTTAATATAGTTCGGTCAAGATAGTGTTAAATTACTCCAATGTTCACCGTTCACAAGTCCACTATGCATCGTACAATCATGACCTCTACTTCTATAGTCACATTTTGTTAACAAATTAAGCTGTATAAATAATAAAATACACATTAACATGCACTCTGTGTTCTCTGATGTAGAAGCATTGTCAAGGTATGCCACACACCTTTACACGGCGTATCCTGCCCATCACCTGTCGTGACTAACCCAACTCCTGCCTTACGTTGAGCCCTCAACGCCTTCTGCTAACAAACTGCACTTCTGTGTTTCGTGCCTGATCAATCTACTCTATCCAACCCCCATCTTTATATATTCCTTGTGATGATGATCAGGTAAAGTTCCATACCAAACACTTGGCTCCAATGGATTCAGAGACTACACAATTAAGTATCATTACATTCAGTTGTTGCTTGTTTGGATACAAGTTTTTAAGGTGAAAAAGGACCTGTTAGTCTGTTACATCTCATACTCTTATTGCCACCTATAAGGATGGAAAACTAGACTAACTTGGATCATATGAATAGTTGTGGATAAATTTTAATAGCTTAATTCTTTTCCATACTTTTTTTGCACTTTGCATTTACAGATATTATATCATGCGACTTACGATTGTTAGGTGACAATGGTTTGTATTGAGCTTTTCGCAGGTGAAAAGATGTGCAGAGATGTCGCGGAAACTGCGATTTTTTAAAGATCAGATACACAAAGCTGGTCTTCGACTTTCTTCTTCTCCTGCTTCACAACCTGATGTTGAGTTAGAAGGATTAGAGGTCTCCTGTTACTCTGAACTACTCTGAAACTTAAGAAGTGGGCATCCGTCAGTTACTCATTTTAATAAACTGATACCTGCTATTTATGTTTTCCTTGGATCCTAGGTACAAATTGCAGAGCATGAACAAGAGCTAATTGAAATGAACTCTAACAGTGAGAAATTGCAGAAATCTTATAATGAGTTGTTGGAATTTAAGATGGTGTTGCAGAAGGTAAAACATCTATCCTGATCCACCTTCAAGTATGTCAAGCCTGTAATAGATCTACTGAGTTGGAATCGAAATTCAGAACCTTTCTTAACCTTGATGAGTCTACTATTGTTGAACCCATCAAATGAGTGTAAATTGTTGGTTTTGTACCTTCTATCTACTGTCCCGTTTTCTCTCTCATTTTCCTTTTTAATCATTTCCAAAATAATGTCAACTTTCCCAATTTAAGCACTAACTTTCTATTTTTCAGTTCACCTTTTCCCCACTTTTAAAATGATTTGGCATTATGTGATATATCTGAGCAACAATTTTGGAAAGTACATAGAGAGTATCTCACAAAAAACTGATATCCCTTATATATTGGGACAGAGAGTATAGTTGATTATCACCCCTCGAGTATGCTTGTCAGCATCCATATAATCATTGTGTTTGTTATGGCTTTAAATTCACCTCAGATGTGTGTACAGTGTACATTTAGCTTCAATTGTGTTGTGTATACATTTGTTACTTCGAGCATACTCAATTACCTTTTCAAACAGTGTTCACATTCTTATAGTGTACTATCGGACCACATATTTTTCTTTCCATCTTCAATTGTGTCCTTATTTCATAATGTGGGCAATTCTAGGCTGGTGAGTTTCTTCTTTCAAGTCAAACTTCAGCCCAGGAAACAGAACTAGATGAAAATGTGCACTCTCGTGATGAATATGCTGATATAGCGTCATTACTTGAGCAGGTAATATTTTGTTGTCACCTTCTAACTGTTAATATGCATGATAAATCGTTATAATTTTATATGTATGAATGTATGTGCGCATTTATTTGATTTTTTTATCACACAGGAAATGCAACCTGATGTGTCAACTCATGTAAGATTTATTAGTGGCATAATCTGCAAGTCCAAAGTTCTTACATTTGAAAGGATGTTGTTTCGCGCTACAAGGGGCAACATGCTTTTCAATCAGACACCAGCTGAATATGAAATCATGGATCCTACTTCAAATGAAATGGTGATCTCTTTTTTTTTTTACTTGTCATTGATCTTGAAATGTTTTACGTTACTTTTACTTAGTTTTTATTTCTCGGGAAGGGTTAATGACCAAAAGTAGAGGTAAAATAAATGAACCAAGAGTGTTGCGGGTTTCCTGACAAAATGAGTTAGGAGGTAAAGGAAAGAAAGTTATGGAGTAAAAAATATACTCCTTATATCTTAGATAGCCATCATGTGTATAAGTGTGTTGGCTATTAGAAACCCAGGTACTAGTAACTGTATGCCAAATACACACTGTTGAAAAACAGACGCTTATTATTATACACTTATCATTGGCATCACAAGTAACATAAACCTCTGGCTGGCTTCCTTGATTATATACACCTATTATTTGGACCAAACAACTATGTTCAACTTTGACAGCTCAGACTTGGATGTATAAATACATCAATGTGGATTGTATTGCTGTTATTTACACAAAGAAATAAAAAAAATCCATGCAACATGGTTCACTCCTTCGTCTTCTTTCAGTAGTTTTTTCTATTATTTAGCCTCAAAGACCAATTTCATTAGTTTAATACTAGTACCTCTCATGTTTTGCTTACGCAGGTTGAGAAGATAGTATTTGTAGTTTTCTTCTCAGGTGAGCAGGCAAGGACCAAGATACTGAAAATTTGTGATGCGTTTGGAGCAAGCTGTTATCCTGTTCCAGAAGATAGCATCAAACGGAGGCAAATAACTCGTGAAGTATGTTTTAAAATGATTACTTCTGCCCTCGCTGTTATTGAAGGAAAAAACTTTATGAAAACTTTATGAAATTTTTATTGTAGTCAAAATAACTTCTTCTCTGGCTTTTTGCTCATATGTGGTTGGAATATGTGACTTTCTAAGACAGTCTTGTGAAACTACTTCTCATTAGGGCTATTCTTTAATTCCATTGGACCACTAGCTTGTATGATTATAGCCGCAAAAATTGTGAATATAGAACTCCAGTGTGCATAGAGAGGTTTTTTCCATCTTGCTTACTATTGTTCCCAGGGATTGAGAGTCATACCTAATTACCTATTACCTATGATAATTTAACTTCTTGGTGACAGGTTTTGTCTCAATTATCTGATTTAGAAACCACTTTGGATGCTGGATTACGTCATCGAGACAATGCATTGAACTCTATTGGGTTTAATCTCACAAAATGGATTAACGTGGTAAGAAGCACACTTCTTTGAAGAGGTTTTCACTTCGCATATCAATATGGAGGCAGTTTGGATTGGTTATTATTTATTAATATGATTTCAGAGTATGAGTTAAGAACAACCACGTTTTCTAGGTTAGAAAGGAAAAGGCAGTATATGACACGCTAAATATGCTGAATTTTGATGTTACAAAAAAGTGTCTTGTTGGTGAGGGCTGGTGTCCCATATTTGCAAAGACTCAGGTACTTAGTTCTGAACGTTTTTCAGTGGATAAATATATGTAACCTTCTTTATATTAGCTTATGAGAAAATGCTTGTGTCAACATAGATTCAAGAGGCTTTACAACGTGCAACATTTGATAGCAATTCACAAGTTGGGATAATATTTCATGATATGGATTCCGTTGAGTCACCTCCAACATACTTCAGAACCAACCGTTTTACAAATGCATTTCAAGAAATTGTGGATGCATATGGGTAAGTTGAGAATATGCTTTGACACTCACTTTAATAAGACACATGATACTATAACATAATCTTAACTAGCCACAGTCAATTGCGCTTTTGCAAGAATACAGAAATTTAATTACATACTAAATACTTGTGTCTTACTGAAGTATTTATTTCTTCAAATTTCTTTTTCAGGATTTTTTTGTGTTTACTCAACAGCTTTGCTTTTGAGTACTTAGCCTCTAACATTTTACCAGTGAGCTAAAAGCATATGCTTTCTCTTGACTAAGAAGCTATATTGCTTCAGTTCCAGACATCCAGTTATTCTCTGTATCGTTTTTGTCACACTTAAAGGAGGTCTGCATGGTGATATCATATTTTATATGGTGACATTTACATGTCTAGGTGAATCGGGGATGATGAAAAAGAAAAGGCTCTTGTTGTCAAAGATAGGCATTGCAGCCAATATCATCTGCTTTAAACTCCATCTGTTTAAAAGCTATATAAGACATTCATATGGACTAAAACCATTCACAAAAAATACCTGTGTTATCCACTTACCCATGGAAAATTGTGAAAGCTCTAATATCAACTTATTTTGTAGTGTTGCAAAATATGAGGAGGCAAATCCTGCGGTTTATACAGTTATTACATTTCCTTTCTTATTTGCTGTGATGTTTGGGGACTGGGGTCATGGAATTTGTTTGCTATTGGGAGCTTTGTTTCTTCTAGCTCGAGAGAAAAAGCTCAGTTCTCAGGTATGTCTTCATAGTGTATTTAGCTTCTAGTGTGAAGATTTTTTTGAAGACCAGATATGTAATTATCCATTTTATGGTTACTTTTTTGCTGCCAGAAACTTGGGAGCTTTATGGAAATGTTATTCGGTGGCCGCTATGTTCTCCTCTTAATGTCCATATTTTCAATTTACTGTGGGTTAATATACAACGAATTCTTCTCTGTTCCCTTTCACATATTTGGTAACTCTGCATATAAATGCCGAGATGCTACATGCAGGTGAACACATCCTAGTGCATTTTTATCTATTTCTATTTTGACGTGACCTCAAATTTATGATCTTTAAAATCGTCAATACCGTTTAGACTTCAGAGTTTGGGTGGGATGATCCTTATCCAGATTGCCAAAGCCCCAATCCCGATTAAAGATTAAAAATAATTTGAATCGTGTCCCAATTAAGATGGGATCACGACAATTAAATCCCAATTAAGAACTCCCAACAATAAATTTCATATATTGTACTCTGTATGATATACAATTTTGTTAAAAATTAAAAGAAAATCACTCATGAAGCACACCTTACAAAAAGAACATAAAGTAAACTAGGAGACCATTAAAAAAACTTGAAAGAAAAAGATTTGAATATCACTTATATAAAAGATATGAAGTAATATTGTTTCTAGAACTAAACACATAAATAAAGATTTTAAATGTAAGTCTACCTGTAAGGCTGTATCTGTGTAGAAGATTATATACAAAAAGGTGTTTAAAGATAAAAAATAACTGAGAAGTGTTTGCTATTTTACAATGGATTGTCGGAATGAGGATTATCTGGATTTATTTGAGTTTTGCAATGGTTTGTTATGCTTCCTTCCTATCCCACCAAGTAAAACACTAAAACATTATATTTGGACATAATGATCCAATGGAGTTGAAATGCAGTTGGATGAAAATTGCCAGCAAAAAAGGGTTTTAAGATGAATTGGCTTGAACATAGTTTTGCTTTCTTCTGAATGAAACAAGGTGCTATTTTGGAAAGGTCGATTCCTTTAAGATGAAACAACCAGTTAATCTAGACATATAATGAGCTCTGCCCAATTGAAGTGTGGATACTTCTTTTAATTTCTGTAAAAAAATATGCTAGCCCTGTTAATTCCCGACTGGACTCTAGGTCGTCCGTGACCGCCTTGGTCTTTCCTGCATAGGCTCCATCTAATTCCTCTTAGGTCCTGCCTAACCGGAATTAATCCATGTAAGCACTACTAGAACACAGTATTTACAGAACTTGTTTGTCTTTACAGAGATGCTAGCACAGTTGGTTTAATCAAATACAAAGACCCATATCCATTCGGTGTTGATCCAAGTTGGAGGGGTAGCCGTTCAGAGCTGCCTTTCTTGAACTCCCTGAAGATGAAGATGTCAATTTTGTTGGGTGTGGCACAAATGAATCTGGGAATTATTCTTAGTTACTTTAATGCACGTTTCTTCAGTAGCTTGATTGACATTAAGTATGTATGGTTCCATCTTCTTTCTTCTTTTTAGTGATAATTCACTGGTCTGGATAGAGGGAATTTATTATGAGAGTGTGTTACAGGTATCAGTTTGTGCCTCAGATTATTTTCCTCAACAGCCTTTTTGGATATCTTTCACTTCTCATCGTTGTCAAGTGGTGCACCGGTTCCCAAGCTGATCTTTACCATGTCATGATTTACATGTTCTTAAGTCCTTTTGAGGATCTTGGTGATAATAAATTGTTTTGGGGACAGAGTGTGCTCCAGGTCTGAAATCATTTGCATCTTCCTATAAACATACAATATTTAGGTCAGTGTTGTTTCCCTTTCTTTTTTTAGCATAATATACTGTTGCAGGTCATACTATTGCTTCTAGCACTTGTTGCTGTTCCATGGATGCTCTTCCCAAAGCCTTTCATTTTGAGGAGACTCCACACTGAGGTATACATGTTTCTGCTTTACTCATCTTTCCTGCCTTTATTTTTTGTTTGTTTATCCATCATCAGCCTTTCTTGTGTGCTGGTGTTAATGGTTTCAATTATTTAGTTAGGAATGCAAACTACTCCCTCCGTGTGGATTTAGTTTACTTTTCGAAGTACTCCAAATTTAAGTATTATGATAAGATGACCATGGGCTGCTGCACGGAAGACAGAACAGGGGAGGTGCTATTGTTCTGAGGGGATATGTTGGGCAGTCCATGTAATTTAATTTTCCACGTATAGTAACTGAACGACTAATCCCGGATGTTGGGAAAAGAAAAGTGTGCAACTAAATCCAGATGGTGGGAGTACCAATTATGTATTGTTCCCTCGGTACTAGTATCAAATGAAGTAGTGACGATGCTGTTTTCTATCCTTTTAACTTTTATGCTTAGAGATTTCAAGGTCGAACGTATGGGATTCTAGGAACTTCTGAAATAGATCACGAGGATGAACCAGGTTCAGCAAGGCCACACCATGAGGACTTCAATTTTAGTGAGATTTTTGTGCATCAAATGATACACTCTATTGAGTTTGTCCTTGGTGCTGTGTCCAATACCGCATCATATCTAAGATTATGGGCTTTGAGGTTTGTACACCATATGCCGCATGTTATTGATCAAACATCTGTCTAGTCTCCCAATTGCAACACGTTTTTTTTACGATGCAGCTTGGCCCACTCAGAGCTTTCGACTGTCTTTTATGAGAAAGTCCTCCTCCTTGCCTGGGGGTAAGTTTTCTAAGGAGCTTTATCTTCTTTGTTTTAATTCAACTTTCAATTGTAGCTCCCAATTTGCATGATATGTTGTCCATTAAGATTTGGTTATGGTGGAGGTCACGGGGGGGGGGGGGGG
>OOIL02001340.1:1091434-1136348 GCA_900332095.2 Cuscuta campestris
TTGAGGTTTTTACGACACAATTCTACTTTTTCATGGATTTCTTCTCTCATTTCTCCCAAATTTAATCGAATGGAGTGAGTATAATTTAATCAGTGAACGTTTAGATGCATTTTTTTTTTCGCACCCATAAACATAACAGTTAATGGTATCCCCTCTATTTGATTGCCATGAGAGATGTGGTTTTGCAGGTACGATAACATCTTCATACGACTGGTGGGGTTGGCGGTTTTTGCCTTCGCAACAACATTTATACTACTCATGATGGAGACGCTCAGTGCTTTTCTTCATGCACTGCGTCTCCACTGGGTCGAATTTCAGAACAAGTTTTATCACGGCGACGGCTACAAGTTCAGGCCATTCTCCTTGCTCTCGTTTGCGGACGATGATGACTAGTTACCAGTGTACGCATGTCTTACCCACTTTTTTTTCTTTTGGAATTCACGGTGAAGATACGGATAGGAAGAACAAGATTGAGTCTACCATTGTGCAATGAAAGCTAGGGTGAAGAATTTCTACATGATCCCATTTTTGGCTGACCGCTTCCATTCGCTATAGAGAATATAATCTGGAGATACTATAAACGGTTTCCATATATAGCCGCGAATCTCATTTCGGAGTAACTCCCACTTCGGCTCGTAGAGCCGTTCCCGAATATAAACAATATTTTGTACATCTTTTTTCTTCTTCAATAGTTTGTAAAGAGGGGATTCTTTATACCATGTACCTTCACCTATGATTCTTTTTGCTCTCTATTTTTTAACAACAAAATTAAAAAGAGGAGAAAGAAGTTTTGATTACTCCATTCCCCCATGGCATTGCATGGACTGATGAGAAGCTGGGAACTGTTTTTCCTATTATTTTTTTTTTTTAGAAATACCAAATGTGAAATCTTTGTTCTTAAACAAATACGGAGCACTCCGTACTATGCTTTCTTGGGATGTTTTTGATTGTGTGCGCGCGTGGGGCAAATTGGTCCTGCCACATTGCGTGCAATGCAAGTTATGCAACGTCTCCAAAACACAATAGGGGCCGTAGGGAAAATGCCCCTCCCTTGATTTGGTAACGGAAGTGGGGGTGGGGGTGGGGGTGGGGGGAGTGGGGGTGGGGGTGGAATTGTCAATATTTTCACTTCCCGCTTCCAATCCACTCCAACGAAGTATTCAATTTATGGGGAAAAAAGAGTATTGTTAGAGTCACAAATAGCATATTCACAAAATTCACAAACTTACCGAATATGTAAAGTATTGGATTGTAATAATGGTCTTAAATAATTAAAAAAACTAAAATACACAAATGGTATGTTTGTTCATTTCGTGAGTGTTTTGTTTGTGACTCTAGCATTACTTTAAAAAAAATAATTAAAGACATCCAAAAAAAGAAAATGGGAAGATAAAAAAGGGACAAAAGGAATGTTATGCTCTTATATATAGAGTAATACTTAATCAGTCCTTAAAAGATTGTAGCAGTTTAACTTTTTTAGTTAAATTGTATTTTATCACGAATTAAATGTAGTTTAAAGTAATTAAATGTTATAAAATTTTAAAACTACATTCTAAAATAATCTAATTTTACTAAATTTACATTATAACTAAATATATATTTTTCATAATTTACGATTAAATGGTGCTACAGTTTCACCAGAAAAATAAAACTATGGCAATATTTTTATTCTCAAAATAGGAGTTAAAATGTATTTATATTACCAATCATGACCATGTAAATTATCAAAAGATATAGTAAAATGCTCATGTACAACGTCACATTAGTAAGTGTGAACTCTTATTTAGAGAATAAAAACATTAAACTCCTATTTTGACACTTTCTTCATGTTTTACTCATTTTTTGGGTAATTTCTTTTACAACAACTCCTTCCGTCTTGAATTAAATTTATTTAATTGTAGGTGTAAAATTAAAAAATAAATTTTATATATTTAAAAATCATATCAAAAGTTCTACAAAACAAGAGGTAGCAATTCTATACTGTATTGTTTTATCAAATAACTAACAAAAATAGGTAAAGAAAGTGATTAAAGTTTGACCGTTTGAATAGTAACTAGAAAGAACGTTTTAGGACGGAGGGGCTAACATTATTCATCAAGTTAACATCATTTTTAGAGTCATTATTTGGAAGTAGAAAAAGATTAAGACCCCGTTTGATACATGGAATTTAAGCTAAGAAATTGGAATTGAAGACTCTAATTACTATTCTTCTCTTTGGTAGCACAAAAATATGAGGAATTGGAATTGAATTCTAATTCCGATACTTCCAATTCCACATTTTGAATTCCCTAGTACCAGAAAAAAATTGAAAATTCAGAATTTGAATTCTATGCGTCAAAATTAAATCATGCAGATCTTTTCTGAGTTATAACAAACAAACAAGTCTTATGAATTAAAAATTAAAATTAAAAATTTAAAAATTAGAATTTAAAGTTTAAATTTTAAATTTTAAATTTATTTAAAATTTAAAACTTAAAATCTAAAATTAAAAATTAGAATTTAAAGTTTAAATTTAAAATTTAAAATTTAAACTATAAATTCTAATTTTTAAATTTTTAATTTTAGATTTTAAGTTTTAAGTTTTTAGATTTTAATTTTTAATGTTTAATTTCAATTTTCAATCTCAAATTTTAACATCCCGCTAACACAATTAAGGTTTGAATGAGGTTTGAAAAGAGCTGGGATTTTGCTTTGAATTACTCTACTGCGAAAAATCTCAAAATACAATTCTATATCAATTCTATTTGTAATTTTGTGTTACCAAACAAGGAATTGGAAATTATAATACAATTTTATATCAATTCCTTATTTATACCAAACAAAGGATTTGGAATTGAATTATAATTTAATTCTATTCAATTCAATAGAATTTCAATTTTAATTTTTGTGTTTCAAACGGAGCCTAAAGAAAATGGGAATGGTTGAAAAAAGTTGAAGAAATTGGAAGAAACTAAAAAAATTAGAAGATGTGGGAAAGAAACTAGAACTAGAAAAAACTGTAAAAGAAGAAATCAAAAAATATTGAAACTTAAGAGTTTAAATTTCAAAGAACAGATTTCATGTTATTTAGAATGAACACATACTAAATTGAGCATATTTGGAACAAACACTACGTCTTCAAAATGAATACTGTATCCATCATTGAGTATTTGTTCAATTTTGACCTTTTTCGGTGAACTATTTCAACCTCGACCTATAACTAAACAAAATATATATTACTCCGTATATATTAATTAGATAAATAATATTTTGAAAATATTTGATATCATTTTTATCATTTGTGTAATAAATATAATAAAATTATTTTTATATCGATATATAATATCATTTTTACTTAACTTGAGATCAAAATTTACTAACTTTGACAAAAAAAAAGTGTGGACAAATACTTTCCAGTATTAGACTTAGCGGTTCATTAGATTTTATCGTGTACAGAGTTAACCGGCGTCAAGCTGGTGACGATCACTCTCCATTTGAGTTCTTCTGCCATGCGCTCGCAAGTCGCTACACTCTGATTGCTCATACTATTTGGCGAACATAATCTCAACAGATAGAGGATGAAAAAGCTTTGCAGCGCTTCTAAATCTAAAGTTGATAAATTCATAGAATTTTCGAAGAGAGAGATCGGTTTATCCGTCTCCAGGGCTTTCTCTCGCCGAATCGCTGCCTCCGAGGTCTGTTGTTCATCTTTTCACCCCTTGATTTTCATATCCTGCTCCTCTCTTTTTCTGGAATTTATGCAATTGCTCTAATCGTGATTGCGATTGTGTTTCTGCTCTGTACTTTTACTTGATCAAGCTGAAAAGCTATATATCTTGGGGTAATTGTATCAAAAAACCTGGAAGGTTTTCCTTTTCTGAACTGAATTTGCTCTGGATCGCAAGTTTTGTTAAGTGTTCGATGCTATGAATCATTTCGAAGTTTTCTTGGTCACCTTGCTCACCTTCACCTTGTTATGAATCATTTCTAAGTAATCCTGGATGAGTTTGGGAACCCTTTACTCGCATAAGAGCATTAATTGTTTTATATTACAGGGATATGATGTCTTGTGCTAAATTGTTTGTTGAAATGTTTCTTCTATTTTGACAAATGCTGCACTCACTGGGTTGTCACTTGTCAGTCTAGTTATGGATCAAGTATTGATTTAATGATCATAAACATTCAATTGCTGTGTATTGCTTTAGAAAATCATAATGTGTAAGTGTGTCTAATGGAAGTTTTTCAACATTGGAAGAAATGGTTGATTTGGTGAAGTGGCTCAAAATTGTATCTCTATTTTTGAGGTTAGGTGATTAGGAGACTTGTTGTTTGTGCAGCTCACCAAGGACATGTCCCTAAATAGAGGGCTTTGGAGGTCGAAGGTTAAGATTAGGTTAGACAAGTTAGGTAAAGAGGAATGCCTTATAAGGGTTTGTTACTTGTG
Source organism: Cuscuta campestris (assembly GCA_900332095.2). Taxonomy (NCBI): domain Eukaryota; kingdom Viridiplantae; phylum Streptophyta; class Magnoliopsida; order Solanales; family Convolvulaceae; genus Cuscuta; species Cuscuta campestris. The sequence goes on from OOIL02001340.1 coordinate 1,095,858, forward strand.
TTGTGTTATTTACTCTTCCCTTATTCAATAGTTGTTTTACTATACTTTTCATCTTCTAATATTTGATTGTTTTAACCTGCTTTTATGTTTTCTGTAGCCGAGGGCCTTCCGTAAATAGCCTTTACCTTTTTAGGTAGGGTTCCCACTTCACCACTTGTGGAACCTTACTAGGTTATTGCTGTTTTTTCCATTGATGCAGACTGTGGTGAAGCAACTTGATCTGAGTGGAGAATTAGAAGGTCATCAGGGATGTGTTAACACTATCAGTTTCAACTCCACCGGTGATATTCTGGTGTCTGGCTCTGATGACAAACAAGTAATTTTGTGGGACTGGGCAAGAAATACATCAAAATTATCATATCCGTCAGGCCACTTCGATAATATATTCCAGGCCAAGTTCATGCCATTCTCTGATGATCGTAAAATAGTCACTTCGTCTGCCGATGGCCAGGTAATGCAGCTATGTGCTATCTCATACCTTCATGATTTTAAAACTAGTTTGGATTAGAGCTTATCAAAACTTATGTACTCCATAAAGAATAAACTAATCCAATCACTATAAAGATGAAAAGACTCTTTTAATTAAGTATAATAATGTGCATTTCTTTTTCATGGACCTGCTAACCCGGAACTTATAATAGAAACTTATTTCTGATAAGCTGCATATGGGATAAACAAGATGAAATCTAATGGAATGTTGATGAATTGAAAAAAATAAAAAAGGTGTGAAAGCTGCTGATAGGCTGATTGCTGTTCAATAAAGCTGGTGGGGTTTCTTAGATTCAAAGCCATAAATAAAGGATGTTAAATAAGGATGGAAGTCGTAGTCACAGAAAATAACTTTATTATTTGTAATTCCATACATTCTGATTTTATTGCTTTCCCCTCATAGTATATTGTACAATGCTGCTATATCTGCTGTCTTTGTTGCAATCCTGTACTATGTTTTACATAAGATTGACCGACGAATGCAGTGGTTTTCTACTTCCTTGTTGATGTAGGATAAAATAGCCTATTGCTTGTGTGCTGTGGGCAATCGAATTCTATGGAGTCTGGTAATTTCTCCAGCTATGGGAACTAAGTCTTTCATGTGGCCTGCCCTATAATCTACGTGGTTGCCATGAAAATAAACCAGTAAATGTGTGCCATATCAGAGATTTAGTATCCATAGTTGGAGACTTGTCTCCATATAATTGTCCTTATGGCTTCAACTCAAAGGATGAAATGTTACAATATTTGGATTTTAAACTACTGCTTCATAGTTTATAGGCATTTCTTTTTTTTTCCGTTAACAGTTACAAAACAGTATATACCTCTTCTAGGTTACTGTCACTAATTAGAATCAATTAGGTATGCAAATGGATTTGATTGCTTCTGGTTTTAGGGAACTGTCTGTTTTCTTCATTAGAACTTCTCCCTAGTAGTTGGAGACTTGGGTCCCTTGTTGTGCTTAGGCAGTGTTGTGGCTGATCACACAATTTTGACTACTCCACCATGAATCTCCATCCTTTCGATCGAGTTGTGAGTTGATCTTGACCATGTGATCGCCACTCCCTGCTGGTAGTAGAGTATCCAGGTGTTCTGTTGGTGCTTTTGCAAATAAATCTTCATACTACAGGTTAGGATTGGTCATGTGCTGGAGAATGGTGATGTCAACACAGAGATGCTAGGAGAGCATATACTTCGAGTACACAGTCTTGCTGTAGAACCTGGCAGCCCACATATATTATACAGTTGTGGTGAAGATGGCTTTGTTCAACATGTACGTCACCACTTATTTTTTGTTTCTTACTCTTGGAATTTTTCAGGCTTCAATATATTGTTGAGTATTCCACATTGGTTGTCTAATGGATTTAAGTCTAGCATATAAGTGTGAGATAAAACTCAACTTTTGAGGACTCTATTGGGGTGAGTTAGACTTAACATGGTATCGTAGCTTGTTGTGATACTCTTCTTGGGAATTTGTCCACTTGATGGTGTTGGGCTCTGGGCAGGCCATTTGGGGTCTGTTTGAGCCCATCTGTTGACCCCTTCAGTCATCCAGTTTGGCTTAATTATGGGGGTTTGTTGTCCAGCCCTTCAGTTGTCTGGCTCGACACACTTGATGGTTTGGGGCCGATTTAGGCCAGTTTTTCCACATTTTCAGTTGACCAACTTGGATTAAAGCTAAAAGCGTGTGTTGAGTATCGAACACTGGTTGTCCATTGGGTGTGTGTTTAGTATATAAGCATGTAGCAAATCTCACCCACACCTTTTGGGTCAAGTTAGACCCAATTTGACAATAATCGAGTCCTTACTTTTGTAATGTGTAGTACGATCTACGAAGCAGTTCTGTCAAAAAGCTACTGTGTTGCTCAACGTTTGTGAGGAACAACGCACATTCCCCATGGGACATACGGTTGAATGCTATTGTTATTGACCCGCGTAACCCCAATTATTTTGCTGTGGGAGGTGCGGATGAATTTGCCCGCGTATACGACATCCGAAAAAACCCATCGGATCCTAAGACCAATTCACCTGTAGATGCGTTTTGCCCTCATCATCTTATTGACACAAAGGATATTACCATCACGTCATTGGCTTACTCCAACACAAGTGAATTGCTCGTCTCCTACAACGATGAATTGATCTATCTGTTCCAGAAGAACACCGGGTTGGGTCCCAACCCTTTGTTGTTATCACAAGAAGATGTAGGTAAGCTGGAAGAGCCTCGGGCTTACCGGGGGCATAGGAATTTCCAAACTGTCAAAGGAGTTAGTTTCTTTGGCCCAAATGATGAATATGTTACGAGTGGATCTGACTGTGGTCACATATTCATGTGGAAGAAGAAGAGCGCTGGGCTTGTCCGTGTGATGAAGGGCGATAATGATATAGTAAATCAGCTTGAGTCCCATCCCCATATTCCTCTACTTGCCACCTCTGGCTTTGAAAACACTATTAAGCTCTGGGCACCCTCGTCCAAGGACATCACTCCTTTGCCTCCTGATTTTGATGAGGTAAAAATATTAGCACTATTTTCTTCATAACACTTGGTGATAATTGCACTAATAGAGTTTCCCATTGTTTGGCATTATGTTTTCTCGAACACGTCTTTTATTTTAATTTTTTTGTAAATGTGATCTTTCAATTGTGCTACTTTAGGGAAAATTGAGCCACCCCGTTAAAATTACTGTTTGCATCATCGAGTAGTAGTGGAGTTATGTGGCATTCTCTGTATGTTATATTGTCGAGAATGCCCCCATAAACATTATTACTCTGTACTAAACAGTCGTTTTAACAAGAGGGACTAGTAGCTCGAGTATAGCAATTGGTAGATTAAATTTACTAAAATTTCAAAAACAATCCAAAGATTACATAGAGGGCATGTTTGGTATAACATCCATTTCACTATTTCAACATAAATTGGTGCTTTGAGGTTGATAAAAGCAGTTTCCCAAATAAGCACTTTTGTATTTTTAAAAAAAACATTTTGTTCTTATAGCTTGATTTCTGATAAACAACACAACAATGTTTTCTGATAAAGTGAAATGATTTTCATTTCAATAAAAGCGGAAAACTACTGCTTTAATTTGGAATATTCCAAAAGTCATCCTGAACAACCCCAGATCAAGAGCTACATGTTCTGCTTGTATCTTCATAAACAGAAAAGTGAGATGAGGCCACCAATTGCCGCCAAAGTGCCAGATAAATGTGGAACCATAAGTGCAGTTTTCAAAATGCCACGTCAGCGTCTCCTTGATCGTCATTTTTTTCTTCTTTTTGGCGTATGAATTGTGTATAGCCTGTTTGTTTTCTCATCAGATATTGGACAACAATCAGCGAGGCAGAGAGGCCCATTCACAGGCCAGACTGATGCGAGTGACCCCTGATATGGATCTGATAAGGCACCTCTTGCGTTTGCATAGGAGGCAAGGGTGGGAAGCCTTTGGTTCTAGGGAGGGGCCGCATGATGGGGACACTGATGCGAGCGACGACGACGAAGATGTTGGAGGAGGGGCCCCACCAGGGGATGCCAATGTCTATGGATATTCTGATGAAGAAGGTAATTCTAGAGAGTGTTATGTCAGCTAGATGAGCAACAAATAGTTTGCATTGCATGGTATTGTTAAAACTTGTATATTGCTCCCTCTAATGTTGCAAATGGTAAAATATGTTTGGCTATAAGCCCTAGGCTGGTGTCATCTGAATCAATCAATCCCACAGTTACTGTAAAACCCAGACAATCTTCTTACAGTTAGTGCAAAACCCAGTCAACTTTTGTTGACTCATAGCCAACTACATTCGTCTCTAGATTAGAATCTCACCAGACAGGAGATATTTAGATCACATTAAAGAAGATAGATCGAACCAAATTAATCATGAGATTGGACCTTAATTGATTTAGACCACATCAGACGAAAAAGATAAACTCTTAGTAGATCTAATGAAATATATTTTTATTGCGTTAATGAAACCCTAAGTTAACGTATTAATTGATTCAACAACCTAGACATCTCGTGTTTCAAATAATATCACGATTTTGTGTTTCAATAACATTATCAAGATAAATTTCGTTAGTGGTAATAACTTGATTCACATTGTCTAGTTATATAACTAATTTAAGTTTATATAATACTCTGTATACAGAAATAAAATTAACTTGCAAGTCTACTTAGAGGACCAAAACGAGTATACTCTTAAAAAACTGTTTAGCTAGTTATTTCAATATATTTTTAATGTTTTAATTCTACTTTAATCTTTTTTCCTTTTAAAAAAGAAATCATCCTTAACAGAAATAAAACATAGAGAAAGCATCAAAATAGGAGTTCCGTGTTTTTATTTTCTAAATAGACTTTACACTGTGATAATGTGGCATTTTATTATACTTTTTGGTAATGTACATGGTCATGATTGATAATGTAAATACATTTTAAATCTTATTTCGGAAACTAAAACATAGAATTTTTATTTTGATATATTTTTCAATGTTTTACTCCTACTTTAGTTTTTTTACCATTCTAAAAACAAGGAGCAAACTAGAGAAGGTCCCAAAATAAATTTCATCGTCAAAATACTTGCAAAGTTTCATTTCTTTTAATGTGATTTTATTTACAAAGTGATACATAGTATAAAAATAAAAATACAAAGCAAGTATTTTAAAATTATATAAAAAAAATTTACAAAACAAGAAACAACTTAAAATAATTAAAAAAGACATATAAATAAAAATTCAGTAGGTACCATAAATCCATAATACGGAGTAGTAGGTTAATTTGGATAAGAGCATCTCCATTGGTGATACTCCAGATAACATGAAAGAGGCTGGATCAGTTACCAGATAACATTCAAGTTACCATGGATGATGTTGAGGCTACTCACAATTTCATAGCATCACAAGGTGGTGTATGAAACAGCAAGTTGTATCCTTTTTTTTGGTACTTGTGTGCAAATGCTGTGGGGACATGTACCTATTTAAGTGTACTGTCCATTTTCACTTTTTTGCTTTTTGGGGTTTTGGGTGTGGGATTTATGTATGTACATCACAAACAGGGGCTAGGATACTTTATAACTCCATCCCCATACATAGTGTTTGCACATGTACAATAACACTTTACTAAAGTGTAGCAATGTAAAATGTATGTTTTGAATGTATGTTATGCAATCTTAATGCTAGCCATCACACACAGAAGCATCAAACACAAGTTTTGTAATAGTCCATCATAGATCTCAGAAAATATGTCATCATTGATCTCAGGATCTATACTAAACAAGGGACACCTTATACCTCAGAATATATTGTGATCAAATTAGGACCTGAAGGAGTAATACTTGTAGGATTCATCCCTCAGGGAATATTGTAATCAAAATGGGGGGAGAGAGAGACTTCAATTAGTGTCATAATTTATCTCATTTTAACAGAAAGTAGTCACCTTATACCTCAGGGCCAAAACACAAACAACCGTGCCTGTGGTAGACCTCAGGGCAGAGTGAATAACATTTTGCATAGCATAGCACATGATAAGTGAGAAATGGGGATCTCAGGAAAAGCAAAGTATTTTGCATCATAAACCAGACCCACTTAAATACGTAATGGGACAGGGACCAGGGACATCTACTACCAAAGAACTCAGCAAAAACACAGAAGATACATAATGAGACAGGGACCAGCACATCGGGGAGCATCATAGTTCTTACGCATCCTCCCAAACAGAGGTGGAAACAAACAAGGGCTATCACAGATCAATCAAAACGTTCCTAGCTACACCACAATGGTAAAGGTCAAATTAACATGGCATTCTTTTATCACAGTTCAGGATTTTGAAGCATAACCCCCATATCATCATCAGTTTCAAAAAAACTTACCACCAGCCTCGATTCGCATTAAATAAATAAAAGGAGAATTCATACCACATGATTCCAGCCAAGAAGGTCTTTTTGGAGGATTATCCATGAAAAAATAATCCATGCATGTCATTTTTGTCGGGTCATACACAGAGGTTACCTCTTCCCCTTCTTCGCTCGAAAATCCCAATTCTGTATCTTCTACAACCAAGCAGTTGTATTTCTTTCTAAATCTCTAGGTAGGGTCTATTTCAGACGTGTACGAAGGTGATTCAAAGGGAACCACGCAGGTGTTTTTATATTCGGAGATGGGAGGAGATCTAGATCTAGATCTAGATCTTAAAGGTGATTCTTGTGACAACAGATGGAAAGTAGGCATGAACGGATCTGGAGTCCATGGAGAAGACATAGGAAGGTGAAGAGGAATCACAGAAGATGAAGAGGAATGAGGGCGGATGGGATTTCGAGAAGATAAGGGGGGACAAATGGGTGGATATTATTATGAGGGGTATTTTGGACAAATACATGGTAAAATAGAAATTTATAATCTATTTTGGTACAAATAGAAGAAGGAATATTGTAATCAAAATGGGGACGGAGGGAGTATTTAAAAGACGTTTAAAATAATGGATGGATGAAAAATGGCTCGACGAAAGATGTCATTTAATACACTCTATTGATTAAATGGGGAGAGAGGATTTAAGTGTTAAACATCCATTCTACTGGATGCATTTAAATGTGGGGCTTATTAATTTAATATTTACAGAGTATTATATTTATTTCAAATACTAAATTTGTAATATTATTTTCAAATTATTTAATTATTTTATTTCATTAAAAAAATTAATTTTTAATATTTACTTCCAAAATATTTAATTTTTTTAATTAAAACATTTAATTTTTAATATTTAATTTCAAAATATTTAAATATTTTATTTTAATTAAAATTCTATTGTAATTTTCTTCTAAAATTTATTCTTCTAAATATAAATTCATATAATTTCTAAATACTTAATTTAATATTTCTCATTTATTTTTATTTAAAATAAATAATAAAATAAAATAAACTAGGACACATAAATAATCAATTAAACGGATGAAATGGGTTGTACGTATCTATTTTAAAAAATAACATACTACCTCCGTCCCCAATTTGATTATAAATTGGGGTTTACGTGAAAAAATTTCTCCTTTTTGAAATAATTTTATTTACAAATTGGTATATCAATAAAAAATAAAAATTACATATAAAAATACTACGTCAAAAATTCTACAAAACAAGAGGTGACAAGAATATTTTATTTTATCAAATATTTAATAAAATTGCGTTAATAAACAAAAGTTATCGAAAGGAGAGAGAGAAAAAAAATGTTATCAAAATGGGGATGGAGAGAGTATTTGAAAATAAATTATATGAAGAGAATATGGATGAAAAAATGATTTGAATATTATTGAACCTCTGTCTCCTTAATCTCCTCTTCATTAATTATTGTAATTTCTTATTGTTCCAAACACGTAATATATTTTCGAACTAAGCCAATCTATCGTTCGAGCCAAAAGTTAACCTAGAAATTAAATTTGACCAGCTCATCAAGACATCATCATATATATATATATATTATATTATATATATAAAGTAGAGCGTTTTAAGTGTTGATTCGACATGTGTCCTCCAACGTGGCGTCCTATGTGGCGTGTTTAATTTTAAGTGTTGATTCGACATGTGTCCTCCAACGTGGCGTCCTATGTGGCATGTTTAATTTTTCGCGCCTGACGTGTACTCCTACTTGGCCAAGGCGTGTTTGATTTTTTCACATTACTTTGCTTTTACTCCGTAGTAAATTACACTATTAGGAAGGTATGCCGGTTACATCTTCTCCGTGAAGGGACGCCTGTTACTTTCAGCCGTGCTACCGCCGGTAGGACCTGCAGTGAAGCATTCTCAAAACATCTTCGCCGGTAAGCCTTCTCAAAAGGCTTTTCGGTTGCCTGCAACAGGTGACTTTAATTCATTAAGTATTGAATTCGCGGTATTCATAATAGGTTAGAGGTGAAACGGAAATTGTTTGAGGTCCCTATCAATTATGAGGATGTGTAATGATAAAAATTAAATAGGAGGGAGTGGTCTATTAGTTCAATTCAGCCGTATATATATATATGTGTATCTATCCATACCAGCATCACCTACAAATTTTTAAGAGCTATTTGCATTATCTGTGAGAAGTACCCTTCTATCAGTATGTCTCTGACTAGAGCTATTCGAAGTGAAAAGAGTGTTAGTTATGTTCCACTTCAGAAACTTTCCCAACCTCTCGGAAATTCTGCAATTTTGGTGCGGGTTTCCAGACTTTGGGACGCCTACAACCTGAAGAACAATACAGAACTTCTTAGTACTCACATGGTTTTGATTGATCAGGAGGTAGCTTGCCCATAAATTAGGGTTTCATAGTGATTGTTCCGTAATCAATTTTCCATTTTTAAAATTGAAATAACCTTTTGTTTTTGTGCATTAGGGATCATATATCCATGGCAGCATCAAAGGCAATTCAGTCCATTTGTTTCGTGATGTGATTGTTGAGGGTCAAATATATTCTATTGCCAATTTTGAAATCCTTGAAAACAGAACCCGTTTTCGTGTAGTGGGAGATAACAAACACATGATTCAGATTAATTCAGAGTCAACTGTTAAGCCTGCACGTGGTCAATTGCCTAACATTGCAATGCACCGTTTTGATTTATTAGATTTTGATAAAGTTCCAATGAGAAAAGGCCTAGACTACATCCTTACAGGTTTTTCATTTGAAACACATGATCCCTATTCTTTACATTCTTTAATACATTTAATTTGCCCCTGTGGTGATTGCAAAAAAAATGTCTATTTCTTTGTATAGATGTTGTGGGACAAGTTTGCAGTGAGGGAGATGTGATCAATAAGAACGTGTATGACCATACTGTGAAAAGTCTCATGCTAGAATTGCAGGATTTGCGGTTTGTTTTTAATATTTAAATACTCGCTGTTTTTTTGTTGTTAATAACTACCTTAGTAATCTGGAGTAATGACTCAATTCCTTATTTTTATAATTGTTTAGAGGTGCAAAAATGAGAATAACACTTTGGGGAAAAAGTGTTGATGATTATACTACCCAAAAAGCTCCACTTCTGGGATCTGTAATCGTTGGGGTGTTCACATCGAATCTGGTGAAAGAATATATGAGTAAGTTGCAATTCGATAATGATGTATGTGTGGATTTGTTTCTATTGATATATGTGTTATTACTAATTGTCAATGCAGAGGCCACTACATTGTCTTCAACAACTGCAACTAAGGTGTTCTTAGACGTCAGCATTGACGAAGTTGCTGCACTTAAAAATAAGTATAGGTATTCTAAACTTTTTGGTATGCATGTGTGCTTAAATGAAGTGGTAGTCTGCCAGTCTGCCCTTTGTACTTGATTGAATAAATTATTGAAATTATAATAACATAAGTTTTTTTTAACTGTTTTATAAAACCAGTGACCAGTTCCAAATGAAACCCCTATTGGTCCACAAACCAGTTGTAGATCGTGACACAGTTCTTTCTGGGTTGAAGACCATCGCTGAGATTTTGAATATTGCGTCAGGCGACTTTAAAACTGTAAGCAGATGATGTTTTATTATTGAGATGTGTTCACAGATTATTTTTCCCTCAACTAATTTTGTGGTTTAAATGTACCCGAAAATTTGAAAAAACTTTAGGGTGCACAATATTACTGCCATGCAATCATAGAAGACATAAGCAACAAGAATGGTTGGTATTATAACTCATGCGGAGAATGCAAGGGAATAGTTAAGCCAAGTGGAACAAAGTTTTGGTGCAAAAAAAAACAAGATTAGTTGATGACGCCGTACCCAGGTATGGTATTCAAGCATAAATACTTTTAGGAAATTAACAAAGTGAAAAAAAATGTATAACTCAATTACAGATTATCCATTTTAAAGTTTTTTTTGCTAATGATGTATATTCTCATGCGAAAACACAGGTATCGACTTGAAGCTATGGTTAAAGATAAAACCGAGGTTACAAAATTTGTTATCTTTGATGAGGAAGCTGAGAAGCTAATTGGCCAATCTGCTATTAGCCTGTATGATATGGAAGATAAAAATGAGGTATTAATATCAAATATAGAGCATTTTGATTACAATTCAAATATAAATTGCTATTATCAAATGTACTTGCATCCTCACATTCAACTAATAGTTATACATATAAAACTTCACAGGATGAAGATTCACAAGGCCAATTACCTGCATTGATTGGAAATCTCATTGGACAGACGTATGTGTTTCATGTCAGACTCACTGAATACAACAGAACAGCATATACGCAGAGCTTCGGTGCATCTAAAGTATACAATGAATCTATACTTGGCCCAATGGAAAATAAAGAGGTAGTTAGCTATTACATTTAAATACATTCTATTTGTTGTTTACATACACCATATGATTCAAACACAACATTTCATAAAATCCTATGAAGTCTCTTAAATCTAAAAACAATTCTATGCTGTTAATGTAGACACATGAACATGCCTCTACAAGTATCCCAACCAGTTCACCAGTCACGGAAGAGAATTCCAATAAAAGGAGGCGTTTAAGGTTTCATGACTCTTAATGAATCTAACATGTCATTTGAAATCCATGATGTTTTCTGAACTTTTTTTATTCAACTTTGTCCCAGTGAAAACACTGATGCTGCTATTCCGACACCTTGAAGCAACCAGCTGCAGCATTCTCAGGCAGAGGAATTTTCCTAGCAATAATGGAATAATGTTTCTACAAATAAAGTTTAAGTGTGTTATCAGTATTTAAATTCCCACGTGGTATTAGTCACCACGTTTAGAACCATATATATATTATTGAAGTGTCAAGACTATATGTACTCTTGGTTTTCAGCACATTTCATGATTTGAATAAATCATTTTGATATTCGGGATTACTATTAAACCTGTACCATTCTTCATACCTGTGTTGATCACTATTTTCACTCACAAGAATGGGCAATTCATAAATGTTTACTACGTTTCTATCTTTAAGTAACCTATAAATGAACATATATATTTTTCATATATCACCATGATCAACATCTAAAATAATGTCTGCTACCAAGTAGCCATACGTGCCTACACCTTATTTCTTTTTGTTGCTTTCTGCTACAATCTCGAGTGCCATAAAAAAGGTACACTGAGTTGTGTCTTACACCCTAAAAATTATGGTTACCAAGTAATTATGGAACGAATGAAATGGTTTCACATTTGCTGCAGTCATGAATTCCAATTTAGCAGCTGAATTCACAATACGTGGCCATGGCCTCCTGTTTTAAACCTTATACATGGTTTATATATTTGACTATTCTGACTTCAGAGATTGCTAATTAGGTAAAGATTTAAAAAAACTCAATACTTAATTAACAATCATTTTATATAATTATCATATGCAGGGTAGAGTTGAAGGTGCCTTCATAAACTCTCTAACAAAAACCTGTTTTCCTACCCCTATAAAGGTAAGTGCATTTTCCCAAGAAACAGCAGAAAACATATATACTTTGTTTTAGTCAAATCCTTAAAACAGCGATCGTTTGAAAATGTGCTACTCCACTTTAAGTTGATCACATAGGCACCCTGGCCATTCAACTTCTCAATACCTAAATAATCGCAGAAATTGAAACACCTGGTGCATTCATTTGAAGTTATAATTGACATTTAATTCATAGTATTGAACAATAATTAAATTTGAACTTTGTAACTGAAATACAAAGCGAAAACCAAACATTACCTCTAGCAAACCAATGATTCCTCATAAACCAATTCATTATATTACACTAAAGCAATCAGAGAACACAAATGCAAACCTCATATTTTACTGATGGAAGAGAACGAACAACATGAACGTATCCAAACGGCTACTGACGCACGCAAGCGGCGGAAACTTATTATGGATCAGAAGAGACAAACCACACTGCCCAGCAACTCAACAAGACATATAAACACCACCCTCCAAAGAAAACAAGGTACTACCAAACATGTATACATTGTTTATTTCTAACAGTATATGTCATTTGCTACTCTAACCTGCGCAATTCAACAGCCCGTACAAGCCAAACACCACAACAAACCCACATCACCTGTGAGGGAAGTAAGCATGTATTTCATAAAGTAACAAATCAGGATTATCACATGCCTACACACAATAATCCACACAAAATCATACATGTGCAGGTCGAGAAACAAAATATCTCACTTTGTCCAGCCCAACAGAAAGATGCAACCATTGTCATGCTATAATGTGGAAAGAAGAACGCAATAACTCTAGATATCCAAATAGACCCCCAACATTTTCATTGTGCTGCATGGAGGGACGCATCAATCTCGAACCACTAAAACATGCCCCGGATTATCTTCGAGAACTGTTAAACTACAGTGGTGGTCAACGGTCAAAGAAATTCAGAGACAATATCCGTGCCTATAACTCCATGTTCGCATTCACATCCATCGGTGCAGAAATCGATAACGAAATCAACAAATCAAAAGGACCCTACGTGTTTCGTATTAGTGGACAAAATTGCCATCAAATCGGATCACTCATGCCTCAAAGTAACAAACCCCATAAATTTCTTCAGTTGTACATGTATGATGACCAGTCTTCAGAAGTACAGAGCAGGATGAATTCATTGACAAAAGAAAAACCAGAAACTAAACTAGATCCAGACATTGTCGCAGGCATCCTACGAATGTTAGACAAGGAAAATTGTTTGGCACAAGTTTTCCGTATGGCGAGAGACAGAATAAAAACAGACAAGGAGCAAAATTACCAAATACAACTTCTATCAGACCGACCACAACGACATAGGCAATACAACGCGCCCACTGCATCTGAAATAGCAGCACTTATAGTTGGAGATTTTGGACAGGGGACAGATGGCAGAGATATTATAGTACAACACAAACAAAAAGGACTACAGAACATTAGTGAGAGACACCCCAGTTTCATGTCATTGCAATACCCCCTCCTTTTCCCATATGGGGAAGATGGCTATCATGAAAAAAATACCATACAAACCGAATTCCAGATTGAATGTCACCCGGCGGTTCATGACCATGCGTGAATTTTACGCGTATCGCATACAACAACGCCTCACTGAAGGTACCACACATTTATATGGTGGGAGACTATTCCAACAATATGTAGTAGATGCATACACAGCAATTGAAGAGGAGCGTCTAAACTACTTTCGTTCGAAGCAAGACAAATTCCGAACAGATATATACAGAAATGTATGCGATGCTGTCAACAAAGGAGACACAATTGCTGCCTCGGTAGGTAAACGTACTGTACTGCCGTCATCTTTTACAGGAGGGCCACGCTACATGTTTCAAAACTACCAGGATGCGATGGCAATATGCCGCAAATATGGAAACCCGGATCTGTTTATCACTTTTACAGCAAATTCAAACTGGCCAGAAGTTAAACAAATGCTGGAATATATACCTGGTCAGAGAGTAGAAGACAGGGCAGATATAGTTTGTCGAGTTTTCAACATGAAACTGAAACAGTTCATGAATACCCTCACTAAACAGAATCACTTTGGCCCAACACAAGCAGGTAACTACCATCATTTTACTCTATGTCATTCAATTAACACCAACACACTACCATAACAACATCTTACAACTACAAATTTAAACTGAAAACTAACATATTAAAAACCACATAGATATTGGCACAATAGAGTTTCAAAAGCGTGGCCTACCACATGCTCACATACTATTGTGGTTAACAAAGTCAGAAGCGCACAACGACCCGGCCTTCATAGACAGAATTATTAGTGCCGAAATACCTGAACAAACAAACTCAAAGGCATATGAAGTGGTGTCTAAATTCATGGTTCATGGACCCTGCGGCAATAACAGAAAAGAAGCACCATGTATGAAAGGAAACCTCTGCACTAAAAAATACCCAAAACAATTCTACGACCAAACCACCATCGACGAGACAGGATATGCAGTATACAGAAGAAGAGAAAATCAAAGGTAGGCAAGTAAACCTAATTTGCAGTTCCCCCAACCCCATTACGTAATGTATTATATAGTTTTGAGATACCATATATTTTAAACAAACTGCCAAATGTAATATCTCAGGATTGTCAAGAAGGGCTCAATCGAACTGGACAACCGATCAGTGGTGCCTTATAACATTGATCTTCTACTCCTTTTTGAGGCACACATCAATGTAGAGTGGTGCAACAAATCTAAGGCAATCAAGTACTTATTCAAGTATTTAAACAAAGGTCCTGATAGAGCCACCATGGTCATCAAAGAAAAGAAACGACGCAAAAAGCCACCGTCAGAAAATAATGAAATCGAACAATACTTGGATTGTCGCTACCTCTCTGCATGTGAATCAATATGGAGAATCTTTCAATATGATATCCATCAGAGAAGTATCCCAGTGTTGTGCCTATATGTTCATTTACCAGGAGAACAACTCTTGACCCTCACAGATGACCAGAACATTGTACAAGCTGTAAATGAAGAAACATCACAAGAAACAATGCTCACACAGTGGATGAACATTAACAAAACATGCGAAGAGGCACGCCATCTGACCTATGCAGAATTTCCAAGTAAGGATTTGGGATGATGCTGCCCAAAAATGGAAAATGACAAAACAATGGACAAAGCGAAAACGAGGAAACTGCGTGGGAAGAATTTCATATGTCCACCCCGTTGCAGGAGAACGATTCTACCTCCGACTGCTTCTCAACTACAGCAAAGGTCCAACATGTTTTGAAGACATTCGTACAATAAATGGCATTCTACATCCCACATTCAAGGCAGCATGTTACACACTTGGCCTACTGAATGACGACAAAGAATGGATAGATGCAATGCATGAGGCTGACCAGTGGGCAACACCACGACAGTTAAGAGAACTATTTGTAACAATCTTGCTGTTTTGTGAAGTGTCAGACCCCCGGCAATTATGGGAGACAACCAGGCATGCTCTTGAAGAAGATATTCTACGAAATAGAAGAAAAATATATAGGCATCCAGATCTAGAACTCTCAGCTGAACAAATCCAAACATACACTCTGTTGGAATTGGACAAAATACTAAACCGCTCTGGAAAATCATTGCCAGATTATCCATCACTCCCACAGCCAAAAATGACAGAGGTCAGCCACTTTGACAACAGACTAATCCGGGAGGAACTAAGCTATGATACTAAACACCTCACACTTTTGCATGAACAAAGCAAATCCTCCTTGAACCATGAACAACTCACAGTATACAACGCGGTGGTGGATGCAGTGCAAAGTGGTAATGGAGGAGTATTCTTCGTGTACGGACATGGAGGCACCGGAAAGACATTCTTATACTCAACTATAGCTGCCAGGCTCAGAAGTCAAAGAAACATTGTCCTAACAGTGGCGCATCTTCAGGTATGACAAAAAAATCTACTCATTCCTCATAAAACACAGACATCATTCCTGTTGACCATAATAATCATACTAGCCAACACAAATCCCTTAGCCCCTGTTTGGTATATGGAATTCAAACTATGGAATTGGAATTGAGGACTTCAATTTAAATTCTGGTGTTTCATAGCATAAAAACTATATAGATTGGGAATTGATACTGCAAAAAATGAATTGGAATTGATAGTTTTGAGTTTTATGGAATTGAATCCCATGGAATCTCAATTCCAATTTAATACTAATTTTGTCAATTCCGTATACCAAACGGACTCTTAAATTAATACAAATAGCCCAAATTACCTCTCACACCAACCCCACACCCTACATAACCCATGTCACTTCATACATTACAATTACAAACACCCTTAAAAAATTTCACACACAATTAAACAACAACAGGAAAAACAACCAACATTCAACAAAAACACACACAACTATGTATAACCGTTTACTAAGCTATCAAACCCACTATAAACACCACGAAAAAAAAATATTAACCCATCCCTTTTTTAACTAACAGTTTATAAAAATACTAGGAATTGCATCACTGCTCTTACCAGGCGGCCGCACAGCCCACAGCAGATTTGACATCCCGATAGAATTATTTGACGGCACAACATGTTCCATACGGCAACAATCACAACTAGCCGGCCTACTGACAGCTTGCTCATTGATAATATGGGATGAAGCTCCAATGGCCAACAAGTTCGCATTTGAAGCAGTAGATCGCACACTCAAAGACATTCTCTCTTTTAAGGACAAGTCAGCAACAAACAAGCCATTTGGAGGGAAAACAGTGCTCATGGGTGGGGACTTCCGTCAGGTACTTCCAGTTGTACCGAAAGGTAAACGACCTGACATTGTACAAGCTACTTTAAATCGGTCCTACATCTGGGAAACCTGCACCGTTTACACACTGACAAAAAACATGAGAATCCAAGAGGACAGAGGAAATTCCATTGAAAATCAGCATGCAAAACACTTCAACAATTGGTTGTTGAAAATGGGAAATGGAACACTACCTTCCAAGACCCTTCCAGAGGAGGACGAGGCCACGTGGATAGAAATTCCAGAACAGCACTATATCCCAGCAACATCCAATCACCTCTCACATTTAATAGAAACCACATACCCCAACTTCCTTGAAAAATGGAATGATGAGAATTACCTCAAAGAGCGAGCAATATTAACTCCATTGAACACAACTGCAGAAGATATCAACCAAACGATGTACAAGTTACTCACTAAAGAGGAGAAGACATATAAGAGTAGTGACGAAATATGCAAAGCTTCCCAAGACAGCGCTGAACATCAGATTGAATACCCCACTGAATTTCTGAATACATTAACCTTCCCTGGGATGCCCAACCACTTACTTACCTTGAAATGTGGTACACCAGTTTTATTACTTAGAAATATCAACCCAACGTTAGGCCTTTGCAATGGAACAAGACTAATAGTCACAAAACTGGGCCAGTATATTGTTCGAGCAAAGATAATCACAGGGAATAATGTCGACATCCCACGAATAATAATTTCTTCTAAAGACACAAAATTCCCATTTGTCTTAAAGAGAAGACAAGGCCAGTCACTAACACATGTAGGAGTTTACTTGCCAAACCCGGTGTTCACACACGGACAACTTTATGTTGCTGCCTCCCGAGTAACACAACCACATGGACTCAAATTCATGATAAGAGAAAGAGATGGAGAATATATACGACACACTCGCAATATAGTGTACAAAGAAGTGTTTAACAACATACCCGATGCATCAGGTACAATCTACGTCTATCTACAAAAAAACCCCCCCTTTAATGAAACACAACCTTTACATTACAACTGATTTTTAATAAAACCTCCTTAGGATAATAGAAATAATATATAAAACCTATGAAATTATTATTCACTCAAAACCACAAACTAACAAACCCCCATATGACTTTATGCTTTTTAGGAAGCACCTGGACTTCCAACCCCTCAACCTACGCAGGTGACTAATACTATCAGTACAGGTAATACTACCCATTCATACTATATATGCAAAACACCATTACCTTGAAATCTTACAAAATATTACTCTAACAATTCTACACTTTTCCCCTATTATACAGTGAAGAACCATGCTATCCAACAATATCTTTAAATTCAGCTGCCCAATCTCTACCACAACCGAAGGTTACAAGATGACTCAGAAAAAAACAATTACATAACTTATTACCTACGACATGTCATGTAACAGAACTGTGTATTGTTTTCATACTACAAATATGATTTAGACTATTATTTCCATAACTAACTATATCAACTTTGATGTTCAATAGAATATCGCAATATTACTGGATCACACTATTTTCCTTTTTTAATAGTCATATTTCCTTAAAACAATTACTCCCTCCGTCCTATATCTTTCTTCCCGGTTCGCAAAACGAAGAAAAATCCCAAGTTTTTTCAATCTATTTTATTTAAATATTGGTATAGAAATAAAAAATAAAACATACATATTTAAAAACTACATCAAAAGTTCAACAAAACAAGTGGTGACAAGAATATTTTATTTTATCATATAGGTCATGAAAAAACACAAATAAATATAAATTCCCGTGAAGTTGGAATAGTGCTCTGGGAAGAAAGTTTTAGGACGGAGGGAGTATTATCCAAAAATGACATCCACAGATGATTCTGACAGGGCTTAGCCAATCTGATTACTATACACTTAATTCGAACCATAATAACTCATTCCAATTTAAGACGGTTATTATACTTCTATATTTATATATAAATGTGCATTCTCATAAAGAAACTGCCCAACTCATAGTACTCTTGGAATTTGAAATGTTTCGTTAGAATATAAATCGGTAATAAAATCATACTTTCATTTCAATACTTCACGAGATTGTCGAATTACACATACTCGGTGATAAAGATCTTAATAACCAATTTAATTTAAGTTATTCCTTCTTAGACGCTTTCTCATAACTATTCTTTAAATTCTTGAGTCGTGACTCTTAATATGGTTTATTTTGTAACCGTCCGCGAAATCAATTACCAACAACTCGACAAAGAAAAAAACCAAACTAATATAAAAAAAATTATTAGGCCTCCCCTTGAAGCATTTAATCTCAATAACCCGGTGGATAGAAGAATGACAACCTGATTAAAAACCTTTACTAATCAGAAACTTCAAAAAATGTAGCTTTATTTTACACTAATGCTATTGAAAGGCAGACTAACATCCACACAAAACAAGTGGAATAAACTACGGTTTTTAAAGAAGAGCCTTCCTAATCTATATGCAACGTCTTACACATATAAATATTAAAACCAAAAAAACACCAACAAAGAAAACCAAAAACAACGTACATCCTACTTAGTTATTGCTTTTTTTACATTATATTCAACAAATTAAAACTACCTAATTACATGTACGGAGTAATTACTTACTTTATGAACCAGTAATACTAACATAACATTCAGTCATCCTTTTCCCCCCCAAAAAAAACAATGGCCAAAAAATAATATTACTATCGAAACACTAAATACAACACATATTACAAAACAACCACGTCATCAATTACGAAACAACCCCGCACTATCCTATACTACCACTATGACTTCATCATTATACAAAATACATATCTTCCAAACAACTTTCAATTCAAACAATGCAACACTTTAAAACACTAACATACCCTCTAAAAAAATCACACACAACCAAAAAAAAAGCAAAAAAAAACGTGCACATTTCCCCAGCCCGTGCGAAGCACGGGGTTACCTACTAGTAGAATATAATAAAACATGTTAATTAATTTATACGAGTAAATGTCAAGGAACCAATTCAACCAAAAGCTCAAGCTTGTGGTTGTGGCTCAGGAATGATTATTATATACTCTAACACGCCCCCTCACGTGTAAGCGTGACCTCTTTGAGCCTTGCACGTGAAACCTTATTTTTTTTAAACTGGGTGGCGGTGAGTTTTGAACTCGTGACCTCTTGGTCATCAAGGCTTTGATACCATCCATAGTCCCTTTTGGCAGACTTTCCATTCATACAGCCCTGGCAAGCCAAAACTGCCTCTTCTATTGCTTCGCGGAAATCAGCTGGCTTGCTTCCAAACAAGTTAGTCTGTCCCTGAAATTTCTCCAGGCACTCTTGAAAGGGAAATATCATTCAGGCACTCTTATTTGGGAGGAAATTTTCTGTATTACTTTCTTATGAAACTTCTGTTGAATACAAAGATCTAACCCTCTTTATATAGGAAGAGGGTAAAGCAAACAAGGAAATTCATATTCCTACTAAAATAAGAATTAAACAAACTAGGAAAGATATTAAATACTAAACCAAATCAAACTAGGAAAGATACTAAACCTAATCCCAAAGAGATTTGGTTTCCTTCTTTAATCCTGCTTCCTTCTTCTGTCTCTAACATTTTCCTTCTTCAATCTTGTTTCCTTCTTTTATCTCTAACATTTCTTTTAAATTAGTCAGACGATCACTCAATACAAAGTAAATTAAGCTTTAATCACATATTGGTGACAAAGACAAGAGCTTACATCCTTGTGTATCCATCTCTGATTGTTTGAAATCACACTGTTATTTTTCGGGCATCCCTTGTCTTCTTATTAGAGCACTGGAAATGGTCGTGATGAAGCTCTGAGGCTTCAAACTTTCTCTCTTTACCACATCAGCTTTAACTTACACCTTCACTGGAAATGCGTTTGAAGTCCGGGGGCTTCAAACTAGGGCTTCAAACCTCTATTTTTTATATTTTTTAATACACGTCTTCTAAAATTAAATTAATAAGATTTCATTATTTAATTTAATCTAAATGACAACAACTCATTAAATAAAAAAAATTACATTCAATGAAAATTACATTAATATAATAAGATTTGAATAATAACAACATAAATAAAAAATTTACATTACATTTCTAAGAAATTAGTGATTATTCGAGCGACTAAAAATATCTTTTCATTGGTCTTGTTGCCACCATTGATAACGAAAAATGAAAGCTCTCTTTTCATTGTCAGATGATAATCCCATTTTTTGAATAATTCGTAGAGAAAATTAAAATAAATAGAATATATTTTAGATGAATTATGAAGAGAATGAGAATAAGTTGTTTGTGTTTGTTAGTTGTGTTACAAATAAGGGGCATTTATAGTATTCGTTCAAAATATTATTTTTTAAAATTAATGTCCAACGATCCAAATTATGGCCGTTGGGGGAGGGAGAGGCGATGCGTCAAACCTTTAACGCCCGGATGACGGTAAAGTGGGGCGGCGTTTAACGTCCTCGTGCGTTAAAATACCCTTAACGCCTGTGGGCTTTAGCACCATTTCCGGTGCTCTTAATCGCACAATGGCAACAAACATATAAATTTACTCCTAATTTGAGTTGATAATGGAGCATATGAAAAAAGTTCAACGTAAAAAAAGAAAAAAATCACATGAATTTCTTTACACCACAAATTAGTTCTTTGACTTCTTTCTCTTAGAACATAAATAACCTTTCCTGAGCCGCAACCATAAGCTTGAGCTTTTGGTTGAGTTGGTTCCTTGACATGGTATCGAAGCCTTGTTGACTAAGAGGTCACGGGTTCGAAACTTAGCGCCACCCAGTTTTGAGGAAATTAAAGTTTCACGTGCAAGGCTCGAAAAAAAAATTACGCCTGCACGTGAGAGGACGTGTTAGAATATAAATAACTCGTCTTGGGCTGTTGGTTGAGTTGGTTCCTTGACTCTTTCTTTTGCCCAACATACACTTCATTAACTTAGCACAAAATAGACAGGGCACAGATATGCTGCAGAAAAAGTGAGAATGGAAGAAAACATCCCCATTTGCAAAGAGCTTTAAATGCATTTATTCATCTTCTCAACTGTTTCCTCTTTCAATTCTTTCATTATTGTCCTCTTACAGCCCATTCCCCAAAACAATTATAGTCTCTTCCTGCTCAGCCTCATACCTCTAATTAATTACAGATATAAAAACTCAAGTAGTAGAAATCTCGAGAAATTTGAAGTGACTTTTTTACCCATGCTTCAACGTGCATCATAATGCATAACATTTGAATTTGAGTTTTTTTAAAGAAAAATAAAACCAAACACCCATTAAAAATATTAAAGAATATCCCACATTGGAAAAATGAGAAGAAAATAATAGACATATAAGATCTTGAGTAGAAGTAATTAATCAATTGGATTCAATCTTTTAATGTGATTCAACTATAGTGTTTTGTGAACCAATCTAGTAACTCTTTCATATTTGTGTATTTTAAACGCACGGGGATGTTAAACACCAATTTCAAAAGATGAAAGATTTTTCCCCATAACTCCTAATTTGTAATCCAAATTGACATCGAAGGAATACTTAGAGCCTTGGCAGTGGCGTGGCTGTGCCACTGCCATGCCTGCCACCTAAGCAAAGGAAGAGAATTGCCTCGCGTGGATGAAGAGAATTGCCATGCTTGGCAAGTCATGGGTGAGGCAACTATTTCTTGAATTCTTTCTTTTTTCTTCCATAAAATAAAAGATTTTTAAAAAGTAGAAGTATTTTTTTTGGAAAACACCTAAGTAAATTTATTTTTAATACTCTGTAGTAAAAATAAGAAATATGTAAGATATGTAAAATTTGAAAAAAACCTAAATCTTTTATTTTTTAAGTTTATTTTTTTAAATAAGAAATATTTTTAAGAAGAGTATAGTTTATAAAAATATAAACAAAATAAATTTAAATAATTTAAATAATTTTGGAATATTTTTATTTTTTTATATGAAAAAAATATAAATAAAATAAATTTAAATAATTAAAATGTGTAAAAAAAGTAAAATTGATAAAAACAATGACTTGCCACTGCATAACATGCCACTCCACTCTCATGCCACACGCTGACTGGATTGTTTTTTATTGGTTGAAACTTTCCATGTCACCGTGTGTCATTTTATTTCTTACTTGCCATTGTAAATGCTCTTAGTGTGCTCATGGGTTTGTTCCTTGTTCTTTTATCTCCCTCTTCATAAATTAAACTCTCGCCTCATAACTTCACTTTTTTTTAAAATTCGTGATTATCAAATAATGAAGTATACTTTTATTTTTTTGAGAGCAGGGAAAGGGTTATTCGTAACCAGATCATAATGGTGTTTGTGAAAATTGTTGGGATTTTAAGCGCGTAAGACTCTTAAAATATCAAGAACGTGAAAAATAAATAAACTCACTACACAAGAAGAAAATATGAGAGAAAAATTATATCTTCACTATTTCAGAACGATAAACAAAAAACTCTCCCCTGTTTACAAGCGCTAAATACCAGACACTTATAAACAAACTTTTCACACCCTACACCTGGATGTATTTTTCTGAGTAACTAAAACCAGTTACTCTCTACACTCACTCACACAATTCTGGTGATATCTTGTGTAGCACCTTTCTCTAAACCCTCCTTCTCTCTCTTAGTGTGTGTATATTGCCCACCCACATATTGCCTTACTTTTATAACAAAAAAAACTCCGTATGCTTGCATGGCTTGAGGAGTCAAGAAACCAAAAAATCCTCTTTGATTTGATGACATGCACCAAGTCAATCAAATATCCCACTTTTGATCTTCTTTGTCTTCTTTGTGATTTTTTTTTCTTTCTTTTTAATTAATTAATCAAATATTCCAACAAAAATAGCTCTTTTCACATTATTATTATTATTATTATTATTGATTGCATGGAATGGTAACTGAGTGTGACCCGAAACCATTTTGTAAATGTTATGAGTTGTGCTATGAAGAGGTCTTTCTCAGCATATAACATATTTTGTGATGATATAAATGTTAAAAACAAAATGTGGTTCTACTTCTCTCATGTTAAAGTCACAAACATATAGTTCACAAACTTCACAAACTTGCTTTTTCTGGATTTAAAATTAAAACATTCTTTATTATTTGAGTGCATCTTATTTCTAGAAAAATGTTAAAAAGGTAAGTTTATGAATTTTGTGAACGGTTTGTTTGTGACTCTAACATTACTCAAAAACTAGAGCTAGTATTGGGAACTTCTTTGAGGTTGTACAATAAATAAATACTCCAACATCAAATATATCTTATTCACTCACTATTTTTTATCAACACCAAGAAATGTATGGTAAGAAAAGAAATTAAATGGTGGTAAATTGGTGTACAATTTGGTATGCTCGGAGCCTTCTAAAATTCGAACTATATATTGCTGTGGCCTGTGGTAGACCCGTTTATTTGGGACTAGCATGTTCGATTAGCTTGAGCGTTTTGAATAAAATTTTAACGGTGCAGATTAACTTTGAAAACGCTAGTCCTAACTCAACAATCCCGAGGCCGGATCGTCAAAGAAAAGATCCCCGTCGAGGTTGAGTCCGATGAGACTATCGGCTCTTCGGAACAAAGGTCTCCCTTCAACCTCGACAACTCCGACGACGAGGACCCGTTTAATGGAGTACCCATTTTATTCTTCCACATCATATTTATTTTCTTTCCTTCTTTAAAATGCATTCAATGTTTGGATAAGCGTACAAGGAAACAATGAGTTTTTTTTTCTTTTGGGAGGAAAATAATGAAAGAATCGAAAGAGGAAAAAGTTGTAGAAATCATCTTAAATAGGACTAAAACATAGAGAAAAGTACCAAAATAGGACTTTCATGTTTTTTTCCCGGAATAAGACTATGCATTGTGGTAATGTGGCAGTGTACATGTGCAAATTACTATACTTTTTTGGTAATGTATATGACCATGTTTGGTAATGTAAATCCTATTTCGGGAATAAAAACATGGAAGTCCTATCTTGGTATATTTTCATTGTTTTAGTCCTACTTTGGTCTTTAACTCAAAAAATTGATCAAGGCAAATGGAGAAATTAATGCATTGGCAGGGCAAGTAATTAAAAGCCCCAATATGGATTTAGACACCTCTTTGCTAAATGTGACTATTTTCTTCCCAAGTCATCTTTTTCTGCTGCCTCCCTGTGTCCCTATCTATTTTGGGCTAAGTCATTAAAGTGTAAGTTAGGTAAAAGAAAGAAATGGTTGGGCTAAGTTATTAAAGTGTGAGTTGGGTAAAAGAAAGAAATGGTAATTCGTTATAGAGTATTTATCTAATTTTGATTTTTTCGATCGATCATTCTTAATTTTTTATCTATAATTACATAAAATATACTTCCTCCGTTCCACAAAATCCTTACCTTTTCGTTTTTTTTGCTTTCCACAAAACACTTCCACTTTCTATTAAAAAACCACTTTTACCCCTACTCTTTCATACCCTACCTATCACATTATACTTTTTCACTAATAACCAAACTATGACATCTTACTTTTTCCCACCACATCAGGGGTAAAATTGGAAGGTCAACCAAAATTACACTTTCCTTATTTTTACCCAAAGTCAAAATGCGAATGGTTTTGTGGAACGGAGTGAGTATATTATATATTCATTAGATAAAATAATATTTCAAACATATTTGATATAATAAATCCATTAAAACTATTTGTGTATCAATATCTAATGTCTCGGAGTATCATTTTTATTTAATTTGGAGTCAATATTTACTTATTTTGGCCAAAAAAGATACTGTGAAACGTAAGGAGTAAGTAATTGACTATAATAAGAAAATTAAGATATCTTTTTTTGTACGTCAAACTTTTTCCATGTGCTCTATTATCAAATCTCAATAAAATTTAGGAGTAAATTTATACAGACTTCAATGAAACAATGAGTAATTTTTTTATAGAAAATTAATGGTAATTGTTTTAATTTTTTACTATTGATTAGAATGGAGGGCAAGGAACATATCAATGAATCCCACAAGAAAGATTAGATATAGAGCCCCATGACGTGTTCGGGAACAAAAACTTAATCATACAATAATTGAGAAAAGAGGAGATTAATTAAGAACACATGAGCTCAATAATATTCATTAAGTAGTAGTTAACGACAAGGGGAGAAAGACCAAACTAGGACTAAAACATTGAAAATATACCAAAATAGGACTTCCATGTTTTTATTCCGGAAATAGGACTTACATTACCATACATGGTCATATACATTACCAAACAAGTATAGTAATTTGCACATGTACACTGCCACATTACAACAGGGCAAAGTCACATTGCCACAGTGCAAAGTCCTATTTCGGGAAAAAAAACAGGGAAGTCCTATTTTGGTACTTTTCTCTATGTTTTAGTCCTATTTAAGGTGATTTCTTTAACGACAAATTGCTAATGACACATTATTCACATCAACTAATTAAAATCATTTATTTAAGTTGATGTCATCTCCACAACTCCACAGGGCTGGCTGTTCAATAAAAGGGCTGTTTCGCGGGGTCTATGAGATGGACATTGGTCGCTCGGTCGAAAAACCAATCGACCAACACATTCTCAAAAGACTTTGACTTTTGCCCTGGAAACATTGGCCCTTTGAAGCCTTGCACCGTACCGAGACTGTGCATGAAGAGGGATGTTATTAGGTACCCCTTCGTTCCGCTTGGCGGTGGCAGGGCTCCGATTGTTTGGCCCCGGAAGTCTCGGAGGAGTGCCAAGTCGCTCCGGCTAACGTTGTGGTGTATGACATTGTCGTGCAAGGCCTCCGAAAACGTGTTCCTCACCTGGAACGAGTGGAACGCCGAGTTCAAAATGAAGAACGACGATTCGATATACCGCACCAGGTTCTGCGGGAAGAAACACGCCGTCGCGCCTAGCCTCGAAGTGCACCGTCCGGGCAACGCGTTGTCCGGACGGTGCACACCCACAACGTTGCCAAGGGCGTCGTTGAAAAACTTCGCGCGGTGGGGGTCTCTGACGCGAAGGAAGAGAGAGCTGTCGGCGTAGCACTTCACCCTCGTGTTCCCCGAGAAGAGGCGGCGGAAGCGGTCACAGTGCACCATGACCCCGAGCCCGCCCGACGAACCCCCAGCGAGGAGGACATTACGGGCATTTTTCAACCCCCTCGCCATTAAGTCCTCCACGACAGCGCGGAAAACCCTCGCGCCCCTGTAGTGAAGGCCCGTGACAGGATCGGGCTTGTTGGCGTCGCCGGAGAATGATCC
Organism: Cuscuta campestris; assembly: GCA_900332095.2. Taxonomy (NCBI): domain Eukaryota; kingdom Viridiplantae; phylum Streptophyta; class Magnoliopsida; order Solanales; family Convolvulaceae; genus Cuscuta; species Cuscuta campestris. The sequence goes on from OOIL02001340.1 coordinate 1,122,750, forward strand.
GCCCTCACAAGACCTCACCACCACACGGTTCCAGTCGTAAAAATATGTGTCACTGGAGTGAGGGAAATTCAAAGGATGCATGCGGTGGGAAGAGCCAAGGTGGGTGGGTGTTTGCCCGTTCCGCACAGCTTTGGACGGTGCCATAATCAGGAATGCGATGGGCGGTGGTGTTCAAGCACCATCATCCGGATCCTTGGAGGAAAACGAGCCAATTGGTCGCCCCTGCTTGGCCTTTTCCGGCGTCCCAATCATAGGCGGCAGGGCTGCCGCCAAGGCAAACGGCGCCTTGGGATACAGCGCCGGGAATGAGGCGATGTTCAGAGGAGACAGGGCTAGGCTTGTGTGTTGGAGGAGCTGAGCAACAACACAACAAGAGAAAGAATGGTTGTGAGTATATATGTAGTTTGGAGAAAGATGATTTTTTGTTGTTTGCTGACACAAGGGAGGCCATAATGGATAATGCTTATTACTTGACAGAGAAAAAGATTTGTGGAGTTGCGATGATGGCTTATCCTCGGGGGTTTATATGCATGCGGCCGATGAGAGTTTAATTTTGATTATTGTTTTTTTAAAAAGAGTTTTAAAAAAAAAGTTGAACAAATTTGCTTGTGTGGACACTTTTTGAACAAATGAAATTTGTATTAAATATGACTAAAACATAAGTCATTTTCCAATGTAGGACTTAAAATTTTTTTATTCTTTAAATAGGACTTAATAATGACTAGTGAGAAGAATAATGTCCAAGTGATGTTGATCATTTAGTTGAATAATGACTAATAGATAATGACTAATGGTCTTACATTAGGAAATAAAAACATATGGTCCAATATTGAGTAAGTCATTATGTGTTAGTCCTATTTATGTACTAGTAAATTACTCTCTGAACAAATACACTGGGATAGAGATAATTAATTTTAACCATCCAATATTTTACTTTTCAAAATCCCCATGTAAAAGTTTTACTCTTATTGGGGTGAATGATTGTATGGAGACAAGTGGAAGTAAGGACCAAATAATTAAATATGTGTACCAGAGGCTATAGTACGTAGTGTTTATCACCATGCAAAAAAGAGGCATGTTCTCCATCCCTAGGAGGATTGAACCACTTTCCCTACCGGGCCAAGAAATAGAAAGTTTTAATCATCTCTCTTCCTTCTCTATCTATATATCATTATATCAGTACGTCCCATCCCATTCACTATATTTTCCTAATTACTTGCAGACATTTAATACTCTGTATTTGTGTTGGTGTTTGTTACACAATTGTTATACTCTCCCCGTCCCAAAAAGTCCGACACGTTTCGAAAAAACTACATCCTGTAAAGTTCGTTACATTTCAATTAAAAAACCACTTTTACCCCTTACTTTTTCATACTCTACCTATCACATCATACCTTTTTCCTAATAATCTACCCATCACATCCTACTTTTACCCATCACATCAAGGGTATTTTTGGAAAGTCAATACCAAAATATCTCTCCCTTAATTTTCCAAAAAGTCAATATGTACCAATCTTTTTGAGACAGAGGGAATACAAAGTACGATAAATTCTTTGTATACCCTTCGTTAGATAAATAATTAGGATATTATTAAGAAATATTTGCGCTAAATAGCATTAAAACTTAAATTATTTCTCCAAATAACACTTAAACTGTTTTATTATCTTTATACAGCATTTAATAATGTTTAGAAGGAGTAATAATGTGTGACCTATTTTTATCTTTAAGCCTCATAAAGAGGTATGGATATAGTTCTTAAATCAAAAAGATGAAACACTCATAATTTCAAATTCATGTCCAATTTTCAAAATAAAAACACACACATTATATCCTGACAAATGTTATACAAATCTGAATATCATCATTCTAATTGTGATTGTAATTGAAAAATTAAATATAATACAAGTCATCCAATTTTACAAACTACACTAATGCCGATTTTATCCGAACTTGCAATTGTTACACTTTTACATTATAGATTTCATATACTCCCTCCGTCCCAGAAAGAATGCCACGTTTACTATTATGGTCTCTCGATAACTTTTGTTTGTTTACTCGTTTTGGTTGACCATTTGATAAAATAAAATATTCTTGTCGCATCTTATTTTGTAGAACTTTTCATATACTTTTGAATGATGTAATTTTTACTTTTTATTACTCTACCAATTTGAAATTAAAGTAATTTTCAAAAAGATGATATTTTGCACGTCGTTCGAAGTGTTGCAAATAAATTGGGATGGAGGGAGTATCTAAATTAAAAACAGTAATGATATGATCAAAATCTACTACAAGTATGGAAACTATTTTACTTTGATGGGTAAAAGTAGAAGGTCATGTGTAGATTATAAGGAAAAAAGTATGATGTGATAGGTAGGGTATGAAAAAGTAAGGGGTAAAAGTGGTTTTTTAATATAAATGTGAATGACTTTAAACTTTAAAGGATGCAATTTTTTTGAAACGGGACTGACTTTATGGGACGGAGGGAGTACTAAAATTTAATCCATTTTCCTAAATAGCACTTAAATTATTTTATTCCCTAAATAACACTTAATAATATCCAGAAAGAGGAATAATATCCCGTGGCGGTGAATATTTACTTGAATAATGACTAATAGATTATGACTAAAAGTGCTACATTGAGAACAAAACACATATGATACATATTATTTAGAGAAAGTCATTATGTTTTAGTTCTATTTAAGTAAATTTCCCTTTGTCTAGGTGTTTGTTACACAATTGTTGTACAAAGTAGGATACAATCTTTGTATACCCTTCGTTAGATACTCTCTCTGTCCACCATAAATCTTTCCAGACACTATTCATAGGGTCAAACTTTACTCACTTTGTTTGCTCATTTTTAGTAGTCATATCATAAAATAATATAGTCTTGTCACCTCTAGTTTTGTAGAACTTTTCAGGTAGTTTATTACTATATAAATTTTATTTTAAAATTTTACTCCTATAATCAATTAAATTGAATTGAAAATAAAGTCGGTCAAGTCTCGTAACGCGTAATGAGAAGATCTTACATGGACGGAGGGAGTAATTAATTAGGATATTATTAATTATGGTAGACTTTGTATTTTAGTCCGTTTCTATTTCTGTTTCTTAGTTTTAGTTAGGAATGTATTCTCTCTATAAATACTCTCTCATGTATTCTTATTTTCTTGATGAACAATTGTTCAGTTGTTTTTTATTCAATATGGTATCGGAGTGATACGGGGGACGTGGACGCCACCATCCTCCGCGACGCCGCCGACACCCAAATTAAATAAGCCCATTGTTGTTCAATTAAAAGTAGGGCCGCACGGGTTTGGAGAAAAGTCGGGGGCAGCGTTTGATATTGAAGAAATGGTGTTTGGGCCCGAAGATCGTCCAGAAGCTAAGACCACGAAGAACTTATAGAACGAGTTGTTGTTCGGAGACGGAGGTGTCCACATCATCCAACCAATCCACTAGGTTTCGTAGGGTTTGGCAATAGACGGCCATGGAGAGAGAACCCTTCGTTGTTGTGCGGAATTGGTGCTCAAGTTGCATCGCCCGGGCTGCTTTGTTGTCATGAAAAAGATTGTAGATGGATTGCCAAAGTTCTGAATCCGAATTGGTGGTGGAGATGACGAGATCACAAACTTCATCATTTGTCGTGGATAGGATCCAACCTTGAATATAAGTGCGTCAAGTTGGAACGATTCGGCGTCGTCGGCGCTAGACGGAGATGACTTGCCGGTGAGGAAATCACCCTAAGAGAATCGCCGGATGAGAAGGAGGAAGAGCCGGCTCCACTGCACTTTTTGTAATTTGGCTCGGAGAAGCTGAGAAGGATTGACACATGGAGCTTCACGTTGGAGATAGTCGTGAACGCCAAGTGGGGAGTTGGCGAATATGATGGCGTGCCGGTGACAGAAGTTTTCTTGGACATTATGACCGAAGGAAAGAGGAGAGTCCTGCCGTGAGAGAGAGAGGTGCCGTGCAGGGGGAGTCGCCGGTGAAGGATGCTGGCGGTCTTGGTTGTTGTTCAGCCGAGAGAGGGAGAAGGGGCGGCGCTGCTAGAGTTGGCAGCGGTGCTAGGTCGAACGAGAGAGAGAGAGAGGAACGAAGGCTCTGATACCGTGAAGAATTATTATTTTCTATGAATAACAACGGAGGGCTAAGCCTCGTATAAATAATTACAGCAGAATCCTAACTACGGAAGGAAACCTATACAAGGAAACTACCATGTATACAATGATTACACAATTAATATTAAATATATACATGCTATATTTAAGATTGAGTAAATAAATTAGTTCCATTTTGTAGAATAATTTATTGTGCAATCTCACAACTTTTGTAACATTATTTTGGAGAAAAGAATTATTACCAGATTCTCTTTTTTCATTTTTAAATTCTTAATTTTAAATTTTAATGTCTTTTATAAAATTTATTTTATACTAATATCAGATTTAAGTGTTTTTTTCTATAATGGCACTAATTATTATTTTTAAATAATAAATTAGTTCCATTTTGTAGAATAATTTATTGTGCAATTTCATAAGTTTTGTAATTTTATTTTGGAAAAAACATATTACCATATTATTGGTTAATGAAAAGTATCTTTTTTCTCCTTTTACACCATTCTCTGCTTCTCTATCGCTTTGCATGTTCTCAAACTCTAGAACAAACACAGACAAATGTAGCTTTGCAACTCTTCAATCACGCACACGCACTTTTTTTATAGAGAAAGACAAATAAAGGACATGAGCTGTTAGGCATGCTCATAATATTTTTTTCTTTAGAGAAGTGAGGGATAATGGATGACGGGGTCATGATCTATTGCGATCGACCATCGATAATGAAGATCGGTGGTGGCAAACAGTCGTAAAAGATGGGAGGCTAGGTTTTTAGAAGAGAGATCACCTTAGCTCCGATACGATATTAAATAATAGAATAATTAAATTACCAGGGAACAAAGGAATGCATGACACAGCATGCATGTATATGAAGATTATAATCGAACTAGAAAGAAGAATCAATATAGAAACTGTCTAAAAATACAAAGACTATCATAATTGATACTGCCATTATTATTATTATTATTATTACTATTACTATTACTATTATTGCAGTTATTGTTGTTGTTATCTAACATATCTAACAGTTAAAATACATTCATATACTCCGTATAAAATTTACCCTGCAACAGGCATAAGCTTTTAAGACACTGAGATAATATACTCCATATCATATATTCCCTTTGTCCTTGAAAATTCTTTATGTTTTAATTTTTTTCAATCAAACGGTGACATTCTTTGATCACAAATTAAGCATAATCTAAATAAATAAATGGTATAAAAATTTGATATATCGAAACTATATCCTAAGATGAAACTAATTATATTAAATTCATATTATAATTGAATATACTTTTTTTTACAATCCGTATAGGTAGTAAAAAAGTGTCACTGTTTACCTATAAGATTAAAAAATAAGTTTACATTAGACACATAGAATAAAATTTTAGAGAAACATTATAAATTTAGAATGTATTTTAAACTGCGTGAACGAAAGCATTAGTCACAATTATATTTGAATCTACATATTTATTTAGCTCCCTGAAGATTACCATAATACTCGTAACATTTAGCATTCAATTATGGTAGAGCATACAGAAAAGTCACCATTGCTAGCTTTAGTTTAGGGGCAGAAAGGGTCCCCTATACCACATGGACAATCGAGAGACGTACTACCACAATTAGTTTTTATTATATCATCACAAAATGTGCTACACATTTGTATCAAAATCATATCATCACCACCAAATTGTGCCGAATCTACTTCGTGGCATAATCCATAACACCGACAATAAGGTTTTGCATTGCACTCACTTGATACTCCACGTAACAATATTAATTTGAGAACCAACATTTTGAGCAATAACTTCATCGTGGTCTCATTATAAGAAATCGTAAGCTGCCTGCTCTCAAAGACATAATTATGATTCATTTCTAATAATAATAATAATAATAATAATAATAATAATAATAATAACAACAATAACAATAATTATAGTAATAATAATATTGTATAAGACTAACTTGACTCGGCTTGCGTGTTTCTAATCATATTCTACAAAAAATCTTTTTGTAGAAATTTCAGTGGGTCGAGAACAATGGGTAGAGTGTCGGGTAAAAATAAGTAACTAACGACTCGCATATAAATTCGTGATCCACTATTCTAATACAAAAGTTTAAGCTGATAGGTAGGGTTTCACCCTTCGATATATGCTGGTAGTATTCATCTTTATTTTTCGAAGTGAGAATTCCAACACTCTCCATCAAGTGTTATTTAGCGTGACCTAGCTAATGCTTGGACAAACAAATTTATTAGTATCTCAATCTATTATATATAGTTGGCCCACATAACGGTCGATGGAATCTTAATTTTTTTAGCCAATTCAACCTAAATCACAGACGGATAATTCATTTTTTTTGCTAAACTCACATCCAACAATCGGGAAAACTCAAACCTGGACCAAAAAGCTTAAGTTGATTAGGACTTCACCTTTTATGTACGCTAGATCTTTATTTTGCGACCTGGAAACATAACACTAACCAATCTTTTGGTTTTAAAGGCGATAATTTGAAATCCATTCATAAAGTGGCGGATTGACAAATCTAAAAAATTAGGAGACCCCAAAAAAGGGCGAGGGTTAGAGATAGTGCCTCGATTTTTTTGGAAATCTCATCTCACTGTTGTGAATAACTATACAAATTTTGTGGTAAAGTAAATAAAACATTTTAAGTTTAAAAGTTACACGTTGTACATAAATAAATTACCAAAATTATTTTTTAGTCATAGATTTAAAATGTCTTGACCTTTTTCACAAGTGGATATGCATGGGAAAGGTGAATTTGGCATTACATTTTTTCGTGGGGGCATAATGATATTTCTTGAAAAACTCGAGACTTAGGTTGCGTTCTCATCGGCAGATCCAGCCAGATCTGAATTACTCCCTAAATGTTTTAAGGTTGGTGTGATTTGATTTAAAGGAATCTGAAATTATCTGATTTGAATAGATTTGATGTGATCTAATCTAAATAGACATAATCGTATTTGAATTTAAATAATAATTGTAATAAAAATTATTATTATTTGAATTTGAGTTCGGATTCAAATAATAATACGGAGTAATTATTATTAGAATTTTAATTCAAAAAATTATTATTATAATTAATATTATAGTTTGTTTAAATATAATAATAAAATTAATATGATCTGAATAGATTTTGGTATGATTCGAATGCATATGCCCCGAGTAGTACTTTGTCCTTTCGAGTTGAATTTTTGATTGGGTTAGGAGCCTTAGTTTTAATTAATTTTTAAATCAATATAGTTGATTGTAATCATTTTTAAAACCAAAATGCTAAAATTTATAAATTTAAAAAAGTGGATAAAAATTCTACGAAGTTAAACAAGTAAAGAGGTTACATAGTTATATTTCACTCCACATTATGAAATTTATAGTGAAAATAATCAAAGTAAATTAGCTTTGTGAATAGTACTTCTTTGTCCTAAAAAATTCTCAATTTAACTTGACATTAAGTTTAAGAAAAATAAAAATATATGACTAAAAATGATGCACAAGAAAGAAAGATTACAAGTTACTTAAAATTTTTCTAAAAAACAAGTATTTTTGTCACGTCCCAAAAAAAAAATTAGAGGGGGGAATACATCAGAAAAACCAACTAGAAATATTCTTTTGAGCTCTAAAAAAGTGCATATTCCCATAACCTCTTTATCCTCCTTCCCTCCCCTATGGTTGACAAATCAGTATGAAAAAATTAAGAAATAATTATAGAATTAAAACAATAATAATAAAAACCTTTGTTTGCAGTTCCCCATGGTTGATAAATTGAAAGCGTTTATACCGAGGATCTTTCAAGAATTTTTTGAACAAGATATTTCCTCTATTAATTATTCATATAATCTAATCCGACAATATTCTATTGTTGTGTAATGGGTATATATATATATATATATATATATATATTGAAAAGTAGATTTTATTAATAGGAAATGAAAAAGTAATACAAGAGAGGGGGGTGGCCAACCCCTACAACCCGGCCAGACAAAATATCAACTATATATCAAACCAAAGACTACCAAAGAAATAAAACAAAAGAGCAAAGCTTGTGAAGATGATGTTGTGTCAGGCCAAGGGACCGAGCAATAGTCTCTTTCAGTAATTTTCAGCCCTTTTGAGTAGCTCTCAGTCGTACAAAAGTACCCTTGGTCAATTATTAAGACCCAAGATGCTGAATACAGGTTTAAAGATGGATTCGAGCCAATAATCTATCTTGGAAAACCATGAAGAATTCCAAGCCAAGCAAAAAGGGACAGAGAACCAACTACCTTCACTTCCCAAATTTTAGACGATGCTAAAGTCCAACCATAGGAAAAAAAACCAGGAAAAGGTAGACCTGCGCCAGCTGTGGTCTCATATTTCACATTATTTAGAAGAAAACTGCTACCCAGCAGGAGCATCCCAACGCAGCTGTGAAATTACCCTTAGGTAATGGCATTTATGAAGAGATGAAAAACCAGTGCTCTAAAACGGATAAGCTGCAACTCCAAAACATAGGCTTGGAAACCAATAGGCAGTAACAAACAATAGGTAGATAACTCAAGAGAGGGGTTAGAGAAATAAAAATAACTACAAGTCAATCAATAAGCATATTCTATCTCTTCATCGAAACGATAGTCAGAAAATTGAGACTGCTTCTTTTTCTTCTTCATTTTCTTTTTTTGAGTTTTGGTTAGAGGTTTGCTGAGGGGTTTAGGATCTTCTATCTTGTTAGGACAACAAAGTTTGAAGAATTTGATAACCTCGTCCTCATGTGATTCTTGGGGATCTAACAAGTCTTCTTCTTCAACCCAGCCGATAGGATTAAATTTTCTTCCTTGCTCAAGGATTTTAGCCTTACTCCTCGTAACAATTTGTGACGGTGAGTACGTCCTTCTTCCCTTTAGTTCCTTACGGAGATGGAGGGGGTGTTTGGAGCATCTTGAGAAGTCGATTTGCAAAGGTTTGAGCTTTGTGTCTATGAAAACTAAATCCTCCCCATCGGAGTGGGTATAGAGAATGGGTCCTTCCCTGTCCTTAGTGTGATCTTCCACTGCGTTGAGGGATAGAACCAAGCTTTGGCCATTGAGATTTGTAAAGGGGTCTTCTTCCGGCTAAGCAGTAGCTTTGAATCCTTGATCCTTAGTGAAAATATCAGCGTAGGAGTATACAGCGGGCACAAAGGTGGGAGCAAAAGGACTAAGGATTTTCCGTGGCAAAGGTGGAAACTCTTCGATTTGGCTGGTGGAAACGCTGTAATTAGGAGCTGCTTCGGTCTGGAAAATAACTAGTTGCTTGTTAGTTACCGCAGAGGTGGGATCTCCAACAAAGCCTTCTGAACTTGTGACATCTCCACTTCGCCGGGTATTTACATCCTGTTCTGTTGTAGGCAGCGATGAAGCAGAAAGGGTCCCTTGTGAGGACAGCTTTGGGGAGTTTGCAGGGGTAATTGGAGGGCCAAAAGGGGGATACAGACTCTCTGAAAATTCCAATTTTAGCAAGGTGGCTGAGATGGAGTTTGAAGGTTGTTGAAGAATAGGTTGAGTCCAGGCACAAATTAAGGCATTGTCAACAAAAGGAGGGGGATGGGGAATAGAGGACCTTAAGTTGTCATAAGTTTTCTTAAAGCAGGAGATGAACGAAATAATCCCAGAACCTTGATTACCTTCAGGGATGAGAACCCAGGTCTTGCCGTCTTGGTGATGCTCACAGATTTTGAAATGGTTACCAAATCTGTAGGAGTGAAAGGATATGGTGAGCAGTCTCCTCTTCTCTCTTCGGTAGGATGTACGCAGACCTCCTTCACACGTAAGAAACTGAAGTGCCTCTAGAAGCCAATCACAAGTGTCCAACCCTAACCATATGTTGAAGCTTTTTTTCCTGCTTTTTTCACTAACACAGATTTTCTTATTGAAAATCGATTTGGTGAAGGTGTAAATCTTACCTTCAATGCGAAATTTTGTCAGGCCCTGGGTTGTGGATTGGATTCTCTTTGGGGGTTCTCGCCTTAGGACTTCGGAAACTTGCAATTGGGCAAGAGGCGGAAGGAGAATTGCAGTGGAATCACTTCTTCCATCTGCTTCTGCGGTTGTTGAGAATCCTCTAAGGACGTCGATATAAGGGAGGGATGGAGGAGATCGCCTGTTGGATGGGCCAGTATCTCCGGGAAGATGCAGCGGCATTGCAAGGTGTAAATCGTCGGTAGAAAGAACCGGAATATCAGAGAAGCTCTCCCTTCTCTCTAAAACGCTCGCCATTGATTGATATTATATATATATATATATATATATATATATATATATATACACATACATACATACATACATACATACAGACATACATACATACATACATACATACATACATACATACATACATACATACATACATACACACACACACACATATATATATACACGTACGTGCGTACATACATACATACGTACATACATATATATTACATACTTTGGAATAACGTTTGGTGCCTCTTTATTTTTATAACTTACAAATTTAAATATGCATTAATAGTATAATAATAAATTCTCTTAAAAAGGAATAAATTATTAATTTTAAAAACATTTCATATTTATACTTAAAAACTTTTATATCACTGATAGTGTCTTTTGTTATAAATAGTTCACTTAATTTTTATATAAAAATTATATTTTTTATTTCATTCATTTACTTAAATTTCATTGAATTCAAAAGTCCATAATATTTTTCTAATATCAAATATACTGTTTTTAACTAAATTAAAATATCAACTTCTAAAGATTATAATAAACTATTTGCTAAAAATGATCAATAAATATTTAAAAATGCCATGGATTCCGTATTTGTTTCTTGCATGTGTCATGTCATTTAATCTTAAAAAATAAAAAAATTAGAATGGATATGGGTCACAAAAATAATTTCGAATATGATATGTGAAAAAATAGTGAACATATTAAAGAAGTAAAAAGAGGTTAAAATATCAAATAAATGAAATATAAGTTAAACAAATTTAAAGAAAGTAATTTTTTGTAATATCAAATATATTAGTGTAAACTTATCAAATATATAAACTTCATGTGTTAAAGTGCATCCCACATCGGAAATCTAAGAGTAAAATAATCAAGATATAAGCTCTTGAGTTGAACTAACTAATCGATTGGATTCAATCTTTTAATGTGGTTCAGCCTAAGTGTCTTATTGCCTAATTCAGTTATTCTTGCCACATTCTAAATTCTGTCATGGTATCAGAGACAGTTTTAGCCCACCTCGTTTGTTAAGGTGTCCGTCTAAACATTTATTCCTAGCGGCCCGTTAGTCTTTAGCCCAGTTGTCTGTATGAAGTATGTACCCAACGATCTATGGCCCGTTTAACACGATTACTCGTCTGGAAGTCCATACCTAGCGGCTCATGGTCCTTAAGGTGTTGGCACTCAAAAAAAAAGTCAAAGGAATGGGAGTTCTAATGGCTAGAATGTAGATTTATTTACTATGTTCGGTCTTAATTAAAAAGAACTCAAGTTTGTTGTTTTTTTTTGTAAAGCAATACATTATATGAATAACATTCAAAAACAACTTATTTAGTTATTTAGTTTATTTTGGCTTGGGCTGTACAACTAAAAATAGTTATTTAATATTTTCACATATTACTCAAATTTGATATTCTAAAACCACATATTAATTTACTTGCACTCTTATTCTTTCTTTTTTTTAACAAGCCATAAAGAACAAAAAAACATAAGGACACTTTTTTATTGTTTTTATGCATTAAGTTGTTTTCTTTTGTTTTTTCTTAAGAAAACACCCTAAATAGGAGTAAAACATTAAGCTTAACCCTAATGTAAGAGTCCATTGATTATATACCCAAAATAGGAGTAATTACCGTCCTCTTAAACGGTAGTTTGAAATCCTCCGTTTCCTCTTTTCTTCGGTTCAGCAATCCTTCCTCTCTGCCTTTTTCCTTCGTCTTCTTCCCAACGGCAACTCTTCTTCCCTGCTTCGTTGCTTGCGACACACTCTTGATTCTTCTATTTCGCTTTTCAATTCCCCATCATCTACGACTTTATTGTGTCAATTTCAATTCGCTTTTCAATCTCTCATCATCTTCGATTTTACTGTTCGTAATTTGGAGTTCTCATTCGCCACAGCCATTGCAGTAGGTCAGTTTCTTCTCATGACCTTCGATTTTATGAATTCTCATAACTCTCTACGATTTATGATTCTAGTTTCTACATTACATTTTATATTTTACAATCATAATTCTCATACATCTTTGAATGTGTTCTGCTGTTTTGTTAATTGAGTGTATTTGGAGTCTTCACTACCAAACATATACTGAGATTTTCTTATGTTTTTTATTCATCTGCAGCTGTGTCCTTTACTTTGATGACAGGCCAGATGTGGATCATGGTTCATGTTGATGGAAACTGGTCTCCTAATAATATTTTTATTTCTAAGTACACAATTGGAGTCCCAATTCCAAATAACAGCTCATTCCAAGATTTAATGTTGCATCTGAAACGTGTAATTTGCAAGGAACATTTTCGTGTTTCATACGTTGTTAGGTCCATTCTTCCTCCTGTGAATATAGATGATGAGAGTAGCTTCCAATTTTATATGCAATGGAAGTGTATTGAGTGTGATTTTACGAAGCTTTCATTGTGCATCGAATTTGACACAAACAATACAAGTTCACAGGGTGTCATAATGTCACAATTTAATGAGTTTGGCACTATTATTGATGCATCTTCTTCCACTTTTCTTGTTCCTTCTGTTGGTACTTCCCAGAGTCTTCTTCTTACCCAATTCACACAGCCTCTGTCCTTATCAAGTGAAGATGTCTGTATTTCTAAAAGCACAAATTCTGTGTCAGTGGAATCCACACCTACTGTTGTTATTTCTCATTACCATCCAACAACTATTCGCATGGATTGCATATACAAGTCAAAGATGGACCTTCAGCATCATTTGCAAATGTTTTCCATTGTTAATAACTTCCAGTTCAGAACTGTAACTTCAACAAAGACATCCTATCATGTCGTGTGTGTTGATGCTAATTGTAAATGGGCCCTTCGTGCTGTACGTCTATGTGGTGCAAGTTTATTCCAAATTAGAAGGTATATTTGCATTTTGAAGTCTTATTTGACCCTCTCACTTGAATAGGTATATACACACGCACACACACATATATATCTGACATTTGGGCTCTTTTGTGTCTTAGGTTTGACTCAGAACATTCCTGTCCTGTTGACTTTCGTGAAGGCAATCATAGACAGGCAACATCTACCCTTCTAGCAGGCTTGGTTGCACATCGTTATGCAGATGCTTCAAAAAAGCCATACCAACCTATTGACCTTATGGATGACATGAGGAGGGAATATGGGATTACTATGTCTTATAAGAAGGCTTTGGTAGTTAAAAGAAAAGCTATGAGCAAACTCTATGGTTCAAATGATCAATCGTACCGCTTGTTGCCTGCGATGTGCTATATGCTTGAGAAAAATAAC